>JAVJIF010017673.1:0-84717 GCA_038442645.1 Agave tequilana
TTTTATGCCATTAATTGTAAGCCATATGACTTGCCTATAAATAGGCCTCACCCCCTTAACAGTCCATTATTTAGACTGTTTTCCGTTGAAAGTATGCACTCTGAGGGTTTTCGTCTTGATTTGTCTATCTTCCCTTCAAGGGGATGTGTTCCAATGAACAGTAAGAACTCAAAACTTCTATGCTTTCCTTTAATCTTCTCCAAAGATTACCACTGTCAAGTGATTTCAAAATCAAAAAGCATCGCATTAAGTGCTCTTTGTGGCCGCGCCTTGATGCATAAAGTTCAACTTCTAGAGAATTCTTCTCCGGGTAAGAACTAGTTATCGCCATGAAATACTCAGTCCTTCTGAGTTTCTGTCTTCCTGTCCATTGAAGAAACTCGATCTCTTGATCTCTTCTTGAAGTCTGATTGATGCGCCCGTGTTCGGAAGTCGCGTCTTTCAGGCTTCTTGATGAAGAAATCTGGCTGACTTTTAATTCTTAGTCACAAGTCTTTTGCCGCGAGTGTGACAAACTCTGTACTTAGATCTTGAAACACGAATTTTGTACATAAAGCCCGCGTTTGAGGTTCTTAACTTAAGAGAATTTTAACTCTTTTGAGACCTCTGGACATAGATGTGCCAACCCCTGTTTCTCAAACGTGGGTGTGGCGAACTCTGCGTCTGGGTTACCTCGCGTCTTTTATCTTGGACGCAGGTCTGACACTAAACTGCATTCAGATCTGCACTGGCTAACTCCGCGTCTGAAGTTCACAACTTCAATCCGTCTGCTCTTTAGATTTTCTGTTTCTGCCTTAATAGAATTTAACTTTTTAATTTTTTGCTTCTTGTATGTTCTGACAACCTCAGTCAGTCTTCCGCATCTTCGCTGGGCTCGTGGGAGAATATTTTGACCCGCCAGCTTGTTCGGGCTCTTGAGATATCCGTCAAGGCCTTATTGGACATGACGCACCAGCAATGCTCCGGGTTTATCATGGTCACAGTGGGTATGGTGGTGGGTATGATGGTGGGTATGGTCCTCTTGCAGGTCACGGGAAAGAGGACGTCACCTGTAAGGTCTCAGATCCTCCCTTCACCAATCTTATCCCAGAAGTGACATCGACGAAAAACTCATGCTTGTTAGATGACTTTCTGGTGGTGATGTTCATCAATAAAGGATTACGACCCACACCAGTTGTCGGGTGGAATCAGAATGTTCTTCTGCATTTTGACCTCGAGAAACACCATTATTCTCGGTTAGCGATAAGCTTCTTCAATGTTTACATCATGCATCATGATGTAGTCAGCACTCGATCATCTCAACACCAGTCAACTGCGACATGATTCAGTGGGAGAAGAGAAGAACTTTTCTTCGGTGCTCTTCCAAACATCTTGTATTTTGAACATTGTAGATGTCTTGAGGAGGGAGTGCAACCTTTCGCTGAGAGAGAGTGACTACTTTGTACTCCTTTATTGTAACACTCAATCTTATTGTATAAGAGAGCGTCATGTATCACTTTCATATGTTTGAATATTAATGAAAGTGACACTTTTTCTTATCTTATATGTCTTGAATTTCTTTTTTTTTGCATTGAAAATCAGACACATAGAAGTAGGGACTCTTGACTTGCTAAAAATGCAATAATTAATTTAACAAGTCAAAGTTAGGAAAAATTCTATTTCAGGAATTTAAGATTACTGTCAGAGGTGTGATATTAACTTGACAGAAATGTGGGTCAGAAGTGTGATATTAACTTGACCTCGACGGGAATTTCAGCTTCATTTGGAAGACTAAAAACATCACTGTCATAGGTGTAATGTTAAACTTGACAGTGAAGGTAATGCTAGAGGTGTAATTTTGAACTTGGCATTAATCATCTCGACTTGGATATGGAAGTTCGAGGGAAAGTCATTGTCATAGGTGTATTATTGAACTTAGCAATGAACCGGACGCTAGAGATGTGATGTTAAACTTAGCATCGCTCATCTCAGTTTCGATATAGAAACCTGAGGGAAAGTGCCTGTCAGAGGGTTATTATTGAACTTGACAGCAACTTGATCATTGTTAGAGAAGTGAAATCTGGAATGTCAGAGGTATAATTTTAACTTGACTGAATCCACTGGGGACTGAAAAATTTAGTTTGTCAGAGGTTTTAATATTAACTTGACAAATCCTAGTTCCTTTCATTAGGGAGATGGACACATGTATTTTTGTAGCCCTACCATTCTGTGGGTGAGAATTGGTAGGAGATTTTGGAGGAGAGGATTGGACCAAGCCCCTTAGGATTTTTAGTAACCCTCAGCTATCAATGGATTTGGTGTTCGTTTACCAACTACCGTTTGAGTTAGGCTAGCCATGCTATTCCCCTCAGCATGATGAGTTATCGAAGACTTATGTTGGACTTAAAAGTTAACATTTTCCTCTATCTTTAGCCGTCGGAGGCGTCGGATGTCTATAGAAGAGTAGCCAAGCTAAAACTGAAGTCTTGCATGTTGTTTCTTCTTCAAATTTTACATCATGCATCATGATGTGACCATCGCTTGATCGGCTTGACACTGATCGCCCGTGGTATGATCTAATGAAGGGAAGAAGCTTCTCTTGGATCTGGAGTTTCGATCAGAGTGTAATATTAACCTAATCAAGAGAAGAATGCTATCAAGGATAGTATCTCTTCAAGAATTTGTCGTTAATTGGCATCATGAGCGTATCACCGTCTGAGGTTATGAGGCGATATGCTCCATTTGAGTAGACCGACTCTACTACAAATGGTCCTTTCATTTAGGCTGAAATTTTTCTTTGGTCTTATACGTCATCATCATAGGTCTTCTGACAGCTAAGACAAGGTCGCCTTTCTTGAAAGTTCGCTCCTTGACTTTCTTGTTGAAGGCTCTGGTAACTCGAGCTTGATAGAGCTCGATTTGCTGTTAAGCTTGGAGGCGTTTATCGTCCAAAGCCTCCAACTCTTGGAGTCACAGTCGATGCTTCTCCTCATTGTCATCTCTGCCGTCAAGGCGACACGTAAAGATGGGATTTGAATTTTTAGTGGGAGTACGGCTTCATACCCATATACCAAAGACAATGGTATAGCTTTCGTTGGGTTCGAATCGTCGTGCGATAGGCCCATAAGCATTCACCTAATTTGTCGTCCCAGTCACGTTGGCTTTTCAAAATGAATTTCTTGAGAAGCTTCCCAATAGTCTCATTGAAAGCTTCTGCGAGGTCATTAGCGGCTGGGTAGTATGCTGTTAAGGATACACTCTGAATTCTGAACTTGTTGCAAAACTTTTGAAAAGCTTGGCTGACGAACTGGGACCCATTGTCATGAATGATCCGAAGTGGCACACCAAAGCGGTAAATGACGTGATGTTTAATAAATATGATCACGTCAGATGCCTTTACCTCCCTCAAGGAAATAGCTTCAGCTCATTTAGAGAAGTAATCGGTTATAGCTACGATGAACTGATAGGGCTGACCACGTCCATTCCCCACATCTCAAATGGCCAGGTTGAGCTTGTAGAGCGAAGATATCCTAGTGCTTGATAGATGAAATCGCCATGGACTTGACAGGCGTGGCATCGTTGGCGTAAGTGATGGCGTCTGGGATCATCTTAGGTCAATAATATCCCAGTCTTCGGAGTCGATCTCCGAGTTTCAGACCGGGCTGATGAGCTCCACACATGCCATCATGTGCTTCTTTGAGTACTTCCTGTGACTCCTTTTGTGACAGGCAGCGGAGGAGAATCCTGTCACGCGATCGGCGATATAGTGTTCGCGTGATCGCATTACAATAGAATTTGGGGGCTTTCCTTCTAATGACAGCCACCTTTTTGCGATCATTAGGCAGAATGCCGTAGAAGGCATAGCGATGTACGAGAATCGCCAATCCCTAGGCTCTGGACCGGCTGACATCTCAAGAGCTTCTTTGGCTTGACAGTCTCCTGTCGGCTTTTGGCGATCTTTAAAAGTGACTCTTGGGCAATACAAGTCGTAGCTATAGACAAGTATTTTCTTTACTACTCCAGATGGAAGGGCTAAGGAGGCAGCGAGAGATGCCAGTGCATCTGCATGCGCATTTTGCTGGCGTGGTACATGGTCGATGTAAAAGTTTTCAAACTTTTCGGCCATAGAGATAGTTGCATTGAAATAGAGTACTAAGTCTTCATGCCTGACTTCGTACTCTCCGCGAACGTGGTTAACGATGAGTTTAGAGTCACCGTATGCTTTGAGATTTTTAACGCCAATCTCATCGGCGATTTGTATTCCAATCAAGAGGGCATTGATTCCGCTACATTGTTGGAACATGGCTCGGCACGAGAGATTACATAGTTCTGTGAGGAGATCAGTATTACCCCCACTCCTGCTATGACATGCCCTTGCGGACCTGTTCTCGATGCACCGTCGAAGAAGAGTTGCCACACCTGTCTTTCAAAAGATGTCTGGGTCAGACGAACTTCAGCGACTTCGTCTATAAGAGATCCTCGTAAAGTTTGGTCGCTCTCGGATCTGGGTGTTCAGCTAGAAATTTGCCACCGCTTGTCCCTTCATGGCTTTTGTGATAAAAAGCGCATCTCATATCAGGAGAGCAGTATGGTCCATTTTGCCAGTCGACCACTTAGCGACGATGACTTCGTCATGAGCAACCTCAAAGGGTTGACTTTTGATATAACCTTTATAGTTTGGCCCACCAAGTAGTGTCACATTTTTTGGACGGCGAACACCAACGCCAAACATTCCTTTTCGATCGGGTTATACCGATGTTTGGCTCCGATCATGGTTCTACTCAGATCGTAGATTGCCTGCTCGTGTCCCTGATTATCATTCTGGGCTAGCAAAGCTCCTAAAGAATAATCCATCGCTCGAACGTATATTAGGAAAGGTTTTTCTGACACCGGAGCTGTAAGGACAGGTGGTTGCGTGAGGTATTGCTTGATTTCCTCAAACGCTTGTTGGCAAGCATCATCCCAGATGAATGAGACGCCCTTTTTCATTAATTTGGTAAAGGGTTGGCATCTTTCGGAGAGATTTGAGATAAACCTCTGGATGTATGTTAGTCGCCCTTGCAATCCTCTAAGCTCCTTGAGATTCCTTAGAGGTTGCATCTCTTGGACGGCATGGACTTTTTCTGGGTCTTGGTGTATTCCTTTGGATGTCACCATAAATCCTAGGAAGTTACCGCTGGCTACCCCCAGGAAAGATTTGGTTCGGGTTCATCTTCAATTGATGTGCTCGCATGATTTCAAATACTATCTTCAGATCGGCTATGTGGTCGCCCTTGGTGCGACTTTTCACTGCAATGTCGTCAACGTAGCATTCCCTGTTTTACGCATGTGTTCATGGAAAATGCATTCATAGCTCTCTGATATGTTGCCCCCGCGTTCTTCAGTCCGAAGGGCATGACAGTATAACAATATACCCCCAGTGGTGTCCTGAAAGAAGTATGCTTTTCATCATCAGGGTACATTTTGATTTGATTATATCCTGAGAATCCATCCATGAAGGACATTCGTTCAAACCCGCACGTATTGTCAATCATAATATCCGTAATTGGAAAAGAGAATTCGTCTTTGGGACAGATTTCATTTAGATCGCGAAAATCGATGCAAATCCAGATCTTTCCGTTTTTCTTGATAACGAGGGCGATATTGGCTACCCAATCAGGGTGTTGCTCCTCCCTAATGAAACCAGAGTTTATAAGCTTTTTGACTTCTGACTGGATTGCTTCCATTATTTCTGGACGGAATCATCACTGCTGCTATTTGACTGGCTTCACATCTGAATTAATGTTAAGGCGATGCATAGCCACTCGAGGATCAAGCCCAGGCATGTCCTCGTAATTCCAAGCGAAAATATCTATATACTTTCGCACAAGAGATATTAAGTCTTCTTTCTCGGAGGGTAATAGGCTTTCGCTTATAAAGATGGGCTTAGGATTAGCCTCATCTCCCAGATTAATCGGGTGATCTTATCTTCCGTGGAGTATTTAGATGTTTGATCTAAGGATCTGTATCAGACTGGACCGTTTCTTCATCTCCGTCTTCCAGGTGGCTTGTTGAAATCATGTTTACTGAAAGTTCTCCGAAGAGGTTGCAGATACTGAAGTCCGACTCCCACGATGACGTGCCAGATGAGTAATCATGGTATAATGACTCTTTGGACTCAGAGGCTGATGGAATTGGAGTTGACATATAGCCCAAACCTCTGCGAGTTCGATGGTAATAGTCAGGGCCCTTTCGGAACGAAAGACCGAGGTAGTGTTCTTCTTCCTTTGCTGAAGTTCAAATCAGGACCATTTGTTAGATCATATCCCATCCTCTCCATCATTCTGAGTACGTTTGGCTTAATAAGAGAACTGAGGAGATTCGTTCTCGCTTTCTGAGTCTTTGCGAGATATCAATTCGGACTTAATTCTTCCGAAAAGAATTAGTTTTTGGCCTTTGCGTCGTGCTGGGACCATGAATACTGATTCTTGCGCATCACCGACATCTTGGTACGTTTTGAGGGATGACTTTATTGGTACATACAACGATGTCAGAGCATCCATTGCCGACCAGGGGTCATTATCCACCTCTGTACTAGTGTCTGATGGCACTCAATCAGAAGCAAATAACGAAAAGTAAGCCAAATTCAACTCTTCATTAATATGCCACTCGCCTATATCTTCAGCTGTGTTATTAACATCGAGCTTATTAATGCTCGTTACAAGTAGATTTAATTCCCACATGCACTCTTCTTCCGCCTCTAGCTCAGTGTCAGCTTTATTACCAGAGCCTAGTTCCTCTGGCTATGGGTTCTCGTTCGTCTCCAAAGAGTCTTGGTACAGGAGGGAAGTCTGTGAAAAAGTTCTCTACCCCCTTGAACGGGTGCCTTTCGGAATCAACGTTCAGACTTTCCCACTTTCATCGATGTACTTCATAACTTGATGGAGAGTAGAGGGGACGATGGAATTACGATGAATCCACGGTCGTCCGAGTAGCAAATTGTACGAAGTGTCAGCGTCGATTACATAGCACGTCACTTCAGATTTTTGATTCCCAATTTGGCATTTGAGCTTGATCTTCCCCATTGGGCGCGTACCATTGGCGTTGAAACCATAGGTGGGTGGCGCTCAATCGGTAGGTGGGGATCCCTAAGTGTTGCATGACTCGACGAGGCATGATGCTCAAACGCGGATCCTGGATCTACCTAAATGCAGCTTACTTCAGGCGATCCAATGTACCCTGTGAAGTATAGGGGCCGATCATGTTTTCCTTTGACCTGCATGTTATCGACGTGAAGGTGATGCAGGGAGCATTTTGAGAGGCATAGAGGCAGTGCTCTTCATTTTCCTCCTGTGGTCCAGCCGGGATCTGGGCCATGAAGGCCTCAGCATCAGTTAGGACTTTCCTTTGAGCTTCTCTTGTTGACTTTGATAGCCTCAGGAGCTCGTAGAGGTGATCCTGGCTGGGATATTGACCAGTTGAGCCAAGACGTCAAAACGGTAAGGTGTTGGAGATCCTTCCGCGTTGTGCTTTGGAAGAGACTTGAAAAATCGAAGCTCTTTCTGTTTCTCAACAGGTTGCTTCGCGGAGGGCTTGGTTGGCGCTATAGTAGGTTTAAGAGAGCTTGCCACCATCTCATCGTGCTTCTTTAAATACGACTGACTCGAACGAGTTTTTGTCGCGAGTGGTTTATTGATCTCTGGGGCAAGGGCGATTGTTTCCTCCTCTGAATCGGTTAGTGAGGAACATCGGTTTTTGCTTCCAGAAAGAAGCGCACACCACATTGCAGGACGAATCTTTCGCCTTGCCTTTGGACTTTCTGTTGGTAACAATAGTCTACTGTTGGCCATCCACAAGGTCGGGATGAACCCACATAATTTCTCCCTGAGGTGTAGGGATAGGTACAAGACCTTTCTCATGTTGATGATGTGAGTCTGTATTGATCATTCTTAGTTCTCCTTTCGGGATGGGAACTACTCCGGATGGTGCTGGAGACTATTTTTCAAACTGAAGAAATGATGTCATATTAGCCGTCACTTTCTTCTATTCTGGACGAAGCTTTAGCACATCCGCATCGATCAGAGCTTAAAGGATATATTTGAAGACGTAACAGCTCTTGGTGGGGTGCCCTAGCATCCTATGATACAGGCAGTAGTTAGGATTGTCGGACTTGCCGACTTCTTCAGGACGTCTAGTTTCAGGAAACTTCAATCTGTTGCTCTTGTTGAGTAACTTGAGCAACGAATCGACATGCTCAATTTGAAGGAATACTGCTTGTTGGCATGTGGATGATTTGAAGAACCACCTCCCCTGGCCGGCTGAGGTTTGACGGGGGATTTTGTTTCTGTCGTCAATGTATCTTTTCTTTTTGATTGAAAAAATATTTTTGGCGCCAGCATTGTTGACTTTTCGGATCTAGGTTTGTTTTCCTCTGCTCTAACCCTGTCGATAATTTCTTAGCCTGTTCACCTTACTGGACCAATTGCTTTCAGATGCGGCTTTCAGCAACACCTATCTGGGTTAGAAGTGAAGTTTGTAGATTGTGGCGGCATGTTTCTACCAGGGTGGCCTGGGTCATTCTGACATCGGAGTGCCATATTCCGAAATCTCTCCACAAATGTTTTGACCGACTCTCCCTTTTGCTGCTTTGTTGTCAGGAGAGTGGGCATTGTAATTTCTGAGTCATCTTCAAACAAGCGTGTCAGGAAGAGCTTTTCCAAATCACCCCAATTTTTAATGGAGCCTTCTAGGAGTTTCATGAACTCAATGTTTTAAAAAGTGGTTTAAGCACGCACGCGGTCCGAGAACGCATAATGCTTAAACAGTTTAAACGATGATTAAATGGATTACACGTTTTATTATTATTTTAATATATAATAATATTATAATACTTAAAACACGCAAATATGAATTCTATAAACTCTCAAAAAAATTATAAAAGATATAGCAAATATAACTTGAAAAATTAAATTGCTAGCACTAAGAGGAATTTAAGCAATAATAATGTCAATCAGTTCAAAGTACATTAATGTACTTCCATTTAGAAAAGTAACAATGGATCAGGTTTGAGTTCAGTTAGCTTAATGGGTTCGAAATTTGAACCCATTTAGGCAATGATTGAATAACATTTAAACGGACGCTAATTAATTACTGATTAGACACTTAATCGTCTCTTAAGTGAATTAATCGCCTGGCCAAGTAATCTGTCCGCTTTTTTCAAGTTCTATTCAGTTTCAGGCCGAAAACATTTAAGCGGCCGATTAATCGCCGCTTAAACTTTTTTTTAGAACACTGCATGAACCATTCAAAGGTAAGCCCTTTTAGAATGCCGTTGAATAAACATGTCAAGATGGCATCATTATCTACTACATCTCCTGTCTGAGACTTTAAGTAGTAGATGTGGTTGTTCGGTGACCCTTTGCCGTCAAAAGCCTGTAAGGTCGGAGCTTTGAACTTAGGAGGGTACAGAATAAGGTCCCACTCGGCTGGATATGGCCGGACCACTCCTACTTCTTGGAGGCCTTTTCGGTTGATAAGGGCTTCCAGATGCTGCTCCAATTGACCCATTCTTTTAGAATGAATACCCCCATTCTCCAGGTTGCCTTCCTCTTTAGACGAGGATTTAGACGACTCGGAATTAGATGTTGGCCCAGAGGCCTTCCACTCTAGTTTTGATGATGATTAATTCATGTAGTTATAGTTTACTAATAATCTTGTGATGTTTAGTTTCAGATACTTAACCAAGATATTAGTAGGTGATTAACTTCAATAAAGGTGTTTTGGAGCTTTCACATGGTGATTCAAGAGCCCGAGCGTCAAAGTTTATATCTAGCATTCGGTTGGAGTCAAGCTCGGTGGATCACGTTTGGATCGAGTCGACTTGGAGACGGTGCTCTACAAGAAGACTTCGGTACATTATTTAGTTTATAGTTTAGATCCATTGTTAAAGATTAGATAGTGTGGTATGCTCAAGTTCACAACACACACACGTTTCATGTTTATTGGTTTTCGGTTTAACCGATCTTGGTTTTCATGAATAGATGAATCAAAATAAGTTTACATGGTTTAATGTATATTAGATTTGTTCTATATACATCTATACTTCAACTATTTAAACAAACTTAGTTTGATTGTCTATTTCATGAGTTTGGAGTTTTGGTATTTTAACAAACTTATTTTCAGATTTAAATGTCAAAAATAGTGATATATATATATCTTTGATGTATATTAGATTATATCTATATACAACATGCTTAAAAGTTGTTTGAATATCATGTTTTTGTATTTGGATGTGTTTTGAAAAAATCGGATTTCCATTTCAAAATCTAAGTTGTGGAAAATACGGATTTTGGTTTTCAGTAAAATTTTAAGTTTAAAAATAGTTCAAAATGTTTGTAACATAGTTTGATTTTACTCAAACATGTTTGTATATCAAAGTATTATACTGAAACTATTTTTGTAGATTTTTAGAGATTTTATGGGATTTATTTGATATTAAAAAATCCAAGTTTTAAATCCTATAATCAGCCCTGCCAGGCTCTGGCGGTCGACCGGCCAGTCGACCGAGCCCAGAGTCGGTCGACCGAACCGGTCGACCGACGTGCACAAGGACGTGCACGCAGACCAGCCACTTAGGCCGGTCGACCAAGTGGTCGACCGACTGAAAGTGCCCCACTCTCGGGTGGGGGTGGTCGACCGAACGGCTTGGCACGGTCGACCGAGCGGTCAACCGGCCAGAGAGCAACTGCTCTCTGGATTTGGTACGGTCGACCGTGCCGTCGACCGGCAGGCTCAACGGTCATATTTTTGACCGTTGGCCGGTCGACCGGAAGGTAAAAACTGACCTTTCTGCCAGCCAACGGGCAGATTTGGATTGGGCTTATTTATACCCCCAATCTTTGGCTAGTTTTGACTAAGTTTTTCAAGAGCTAAATTCTCCCATTCTCAAGTGTTTTAAAGCAAGTTTTTAAAAAAAAGTTTTTGGCTTTAAAGATTTCATCTTTATTTTTAAAGGGTTGGAAAATCATTGAAAAGAAAATTCTTTGGGAATTGATTTGCTCTTCATTTGCATTTCTATCTAGAGTTTTTCGCTAGAGTTTTTCTTTGAGTTTTTTATTTTCAAACTCTTTGTTTTCCACGCTTGAGCTATCATTCTATCCTATCTATTAGGATCTTTTGTTTTGTGAGAAAAGAAAATGGTTTGTGATCTTTTGATCACTAAGTTGTAAACCCTCCTAATTTGTGTTATCTCTTGTGTAGAGGTTGATTTTTGGAGTGGTGACTTTGTGCCCTATCCCTCTAGTGAGAGGTGGATTGGTTGCTTGGTTTTATGCCTATCCCTCATTTGTGAGGTTGATATTGGTGGCTTTATGCCTAGCCTCTAAGTGTAGAGGTTGTGTTGTAATTGAGAGAGGAGTTGTGTACTCCCAGTTATTGTATTGCCCCAAATCCTCAGTGGAGGTTCTCTGTATGGGAGTCCTGTGTGGACAAGTTAGTAGAAATCCTTCTGTGTGAAGGCGGGGACGTAGAGCTGCGTGCTTGAACCTCGAAACATATCCGTGTGTTTGCGATTGATCCACTTTCTCTAACTCTCTCTCTCTTTTACTTTGTGCCTTGCATCATTTCATATTGCTCATTCATATATTATATGCTTGGCTTGTTTGTGTGTGCCTCACTTGTGTTTAACCACGAGAGCTTCATATAGCACCTCAACTCTTATTTAGAGGAATGAAGAGGAGTTAGTCCAGAGCCCTTCACCGGAATTCGGCTACACTCGTTGGTTACACTAAGTGTGTTGCAATTTAAGTTTTAATTTTTGCATTTTGTTCATTAGATTAGCCGTACACCTATTCACCCCCTCTAGGTGTACTTACATTAGATTGCTCCTTCTCCTCGATATGTACGAAGATGAACTTTCTCCTTCTTTCCGTTTGCCTTTAGACTTCTTAGAAGAAGTTTTGTCGGTTGACTTCCTCTTGTCTTTAAGCAATTGTGTAAGCATCTGCTTGAGGGAATCGATAGATTCTTGTTGAGTACGAATCATATCGAATTGTTCTCTCTGGACCTGGGCTTATTGTTCAAAGCGTCTGGCCGTCTCCTCGGGAGTATTTGTCATGTACGCAAAGGCTTCCTTCTCTATGGAAGAGTTTGAGGCCTGCGATTCTGCAACGGCGGAATGTGATTCACTTACTTCAATGTGATTCACTGTAGTTAATCGGGGTGACCGTACCAGTGCGAGTATGCCGATACACTCCTTCTGGTTCTATGTCAGACTTGTCAGAATTGACCGCCGGTTGTTTTCCCCTACTTCTACTTGCCATGTTCGTAGTGACTTCAGGGTACTCTACGTCAGAGAAGGCTCTCCTTCTGTGGGAGCAACATCTCTTGGCTGATCGGGAGGTCGAGGTTAATCGTCTGAATACTGACTGTTTGCTTGCATATGAGCTGCACGGCATTCAGAGAACATTATCATGATGAGCTGTTCACAGTAACAAGATGGAGTGATCTGATTAGCACTCCTTTTCTTTATCAAATAATCTCTTAGATCCGTGGGAGGGGGGATCAAAGAGATTGGCCTCGGGTTGTCGAGGGCTTTTCAGCTTCTGAGAGTCATCCTTACGTCGAGAATCTGAGACGCAGGGTTCAGAGACGCAGGGTTCAGAAACGCGGAACTCGCGATGTGTAAAACGGGCGCAGCTCTCGCGTTTTGACTTCGAAACGTGGGTCTCGTGCCTCTGCTGAGCAGAGACGCGGACCTTACATTGCTGATTGTCGCGTTTGGTTAGTGACGGCTGAGATATGCGGGTTTTCTCAATTCCACGTCTGGTTGTACAGACGCGGGTCTTGTGTCTCTGAGAAGAAGCATAGCCCTTGCACTGCTGAACGCTGCGTTTGCTCAGTGAGGTGTCAGAAAACGCAAGCTTGTTGGATTTTGCGTTTTGGTCTCCATACACGGACTTCGCGCGTCTGATGCAGCTCAGAAGAGATGCGGGCTTGAGCCTCGCGTTCTGTATCTGCTGGATAGATCGTTGTTCAGCTTCTTGCGCTTGTAGTTGACGCGCACGTCGTCTCTGTCGACGTTCAGCATTCCGGTTATGCCGTACGGGTTGCTGGGAACCCCGGTGACCTGGAACTGAGGAAGAGAACGAGCATGAGCGGGCTGAATATCAGCAACGCTAACCTCGCGGGTCTCGTGGGAGACGTTGACGCGGGTATTACGTGTGATATGATTAGCCATGTCACTCTTCTTGTCAGTCGCATCTGAAGGGATTTCAGAGCGAACTTGAGAGCGGGTCCCTGAGGAGACCTTACGGCACTGCCGCGCCCTAGGACTCTTGGAGCCGGAAGAGAGGAACTCTTCATACTTTACCTGGTCAAACTTGACGATGAGTGATTCGACCATTTTTCCCATGTAGGTGACGTCATCTTGCGCTACGACTTTCTCATTGGTAGAGAAAGTGATCCCCAGCGGAGTCGCCATCTCTTGTTTGGTGGGAAAAAATTGAAGATCGAGGTGTAAATTCTTTGTCTGATTGTAAAGAAAATTATAACGAATCAACAATCCTTTTATAAGAGATGGGAGTTATTCAAGCTCAAATCTCCCCTTTGTTTAATGCCGGGTTCTTGATGTGGCGATAGAAAGTGAATCTTATTTTTCGTTGACCGGGTGAACGTCAGGACCTCTTGGGAATCCTCTCTTTGGATAGTGGACGAAGTAACACAACTTCTGTCCAACAAGAATCTCAAAGAGACTGTAGGCAAAAACATACTTGTACATAACAAGTTATTAAAAGAGTTGAACTCTCTCTTTCTTTTAGCTAGAGATCTTGGTCCTTCTATGGCTTACAACTGAAGTTCTTCTGACCAAAGATTTTTTCGACCCCTCTTTCGTAGCAAACTGGGCTATTTATAGAGGTTTCAGGGGGGTAAAAGTGTCCCCCAAAATCACTCCATAATGGGGGTTAACTCCATTACGTGGGCAGTAATTGACCCAGTAATGAGGGCGTTATAACCGAGACGCGAGTTTTGCGCCTCGCGTTTTGCCATTGAGGTGATGCTTGAGAAACGCGAGCTTCAAATTTTGCGTCGAGCTTCACGTGAGACGCAGGCTTTGAACTCTGCGTCTTGGTACTGCAGTAATGCTGAGATGCGGCTTTCATGTTCCGTGTCTTGTGAAAAACACCTAGAGGGGGGTGAATAGGTGTTTGTGCTAATCTAAAATTTAATGCAAAACTAAGTGCGCTAAATGCGGAAGCTAATGCAAATTATGCACAAACTGATACAATACAACAAGTGTAGCCGAATTCCTCTTTCGAGGCTCTGGACTAACTCCCCTTGATTCCCCTTGAAATGGGTTGAGGTGCTATGTGAAGCTCTTGTTGGATGAGTATAAGTTGGGCACACACACAAGCAATCCAAGCAATGTGCACACATAATCAAGCCAAGCAATCAAGGATATAGCAATATGGATTATGCAAGGCACAACACAAGCAAATAAATATGCTATGACAAGATGAATTATGCTCAACACAAGCAAATATGATATGAATGAAGTATGATGTTTTGCACAAAAGTAAAGAGAGAGAGTTAGAGAAAAGTGGATCAAACGCAAACACAAAGATATGTTACGAGGTTCGAGCACCCTTGCTCTACATCCCCGCCTACACCACCGTGTAGGATTTCCAATCCACTATACCGTCCACCGAGGACTCCCACCGAGGGAACCTTCACCGAGAAGGATTTGTACAACAATGGAGTACCTAACTCCTCTCTCAAACAACCTCCTCACAACCGAGGGGTAGGCCCGTAGCCAAATACAACAACAACAACACCACCTCTACCGAAGAGGCTCACAACCAATCTCAATCACCTCACACTTGAGGGATACAAACCAATCACCCGATCGCCTCTACCGAAGAGTGATACAACAAGAATAAGGGTGTACAACTTAGAGGTTATAACAACAACCTCAAAACTCTCTCTTTCTTTTCTCTTTTCTTTTCCACAAAAACAAGATCCTAATAGATTAGGATAGTATGATAGCTCAAGTGTGGAAAACTAGGTGTTTGAAAAACAAGCAACAAAGAAAAACACTTGGGAAAATTCATGCAAAAGATATAGAATGAAAACCAAGACAAATCTCCCAAAATATTCTTTTCTTTGATTTTTCTAAAAACCTAAAACAATAAAGATTGAAAGATTAAAGCCCCAAACACTTTTGAAAAACTTGTTTTAAACACTTCAGAAAGCCAGAATTTTTTCTCTTAAAAAACTTGGCCAAAATCCCCAAAGAGGGGTTTATATAGGCCCATCAGAAAACTAGCCGTTAGGCTGAGCTGGCAGCCTGACAGGCTGCCGGTGGACCGACCCGGTCGACCGCCAACGGTCAGAAATATGACCGTTGGGCAACAGCGGTCGACCGGCCCGGTCGACCGAAACAAACCGAGAGCAGAACTCTCTGCAGCGGTCGACCGCCCGGTCGACCCAAACAAACAGAGAGCAGAACTCTCAGACCCGGTCGACCGGCACGGTCGACCCAAACAACCCGAGAGCAGAGCTCTCAGACCCGGTCGACCGGCTCGGTCGACCGTCCTAGTGACTCCAAACGTGCACAGATCTGTGCACGTCCGGTCGATCGGCCCGGTCGACCGGACATCAGCCAAGTCGACTAATAACCTGGCTTAGTCGACTGGTTGAGTCCTGGACCTGAAAACTGAGTTTGAAAACTTGGGGAAAATATTTTATAAAATCTTTTAATACTTCTAAAAATCACCAAAAATATTTTTATCATTTTATATCAAAACTCAAACAAGTGATAAAAGTTTCAAGACATGCATCAACATATTCAATTCATTTTTGAGTCTTGCAAATTTTATCAAAAACAAAGCTTGTATTTTTGTCAAACTTGATTTTTCCAAAACATGAATAGAATAGTCAAAATAAGTTTGTCTAACAACTTTAAAGCATGTATGTATTTCTAGAACATATCTAATATACATAGAAATAAAGTAAACTTGTTTTGATCTACTATCCATGAAAACCAAAATCCAAATCATGAACCGTGTGTGTTGTGAGCACTTGAGCATATCAACTATACTAAGCTTTACAAATGGATCTAAAACATACTATCTAAACTATGGATACCTAAGTCCTCTTGACGATCTTCATCTTCAAGTAGACTTGCTCCAAAACTCCATCCATGGGCTAGGCAATGTATGATCTTGAAGCTTTGGGCCTGGAATCATCATGAAAAGCTTCTAAACACCTTGTTGAAGCTAATCACCAACTAATATCTTGGTTAATGATCTGAAACATAAACAACACAAGATTATTAGTAAACATAACTACATGAGTTAATCATCATCAAAACTAGAGTGGAAGGCTTTGGGCCAACAATCTCCCCCTTTTTGATGATGACAAAACTCATGGAGTTATATATGCATGGATTAAAGTTAAGCTACAAAGAAGCTCCCCTTAACTCATGCATAGACATAAATAATAAGATATGGAAATGAATGTACATAAACATGTATAAAACACAAATACATGTTCTAGAAACTCTAGTTACCAATTAAATTAATAAAGCATTAACAAAAACACTAGATGCTCTAGATACCAATAAAAACTTAATACTTACCAATAAAACTTAATATATGTAAAAACATAAGTATGAAAACATAAGTATGCATAAATAAGAACATGTTAAACTCTCAAATAATTCTCCCCCTTTTTGTCAATCATCAACAAAGGGGTAAACAATCAAAAAATAAAATGAGGGGTAAAAATCTTTCTCCCCCTTTTGTCAATCAAAACAATAAAACAATGTTCTCCCCCCTTCTTGTCTAAAACAAAAATAAGGTCAATAAGGGGTGACTATCAATTAAGGTACCAATTGAAAGGAAACAAACAAGAAAAATATTGATACCAATTTTAAACAAAACACATGAAAAATCTTGATACCAATTGATATTAAACATAATAAATTTTGAATGTTTAAACAAAATTTTGATACCAATTGTAAATAATTTTCATATTAAACATATGATACCAATATGAAATTTTCAATCATAAAGTAAGGGAGTGGGAAACAAATACCAATTGAAAAATCACCAATTGAAAGACAAAATTAAATTTTCTCCCCCTTTATGAAATACCAACTAAAAGGATGCATGGGCTTGATACCAATTTAAAAGTAATCAATTGAAATAAAATTGAAGCTCAAGCACTAGCATAAACAAGATTTTGTGAAAAAATGTATATCTTAAGCACAAATAAAAGTGTATGAGATAGAATGAGTACCAATCACCAATAGATGATACCAATTGAAAATATACATACACATAAAGATATGAGTATACAAAAAGATCAAAATGATACCAATTGAAAAAAGTTCAATGATACCAATTGACATAGCAAAAAGTTCAAGTGTATACATCATATTACAATACCTCCCAATCAAGGTTCAAGTTTTAAATGATTTTCATTTTAAAGCATACATGAACATGATCTCCCATCCAACCGCCCATGGAGGGTAGGGGTTTTCAAAAATAGATTTGAAAATGTAGTTTTGTTTGAAAATCACTACAAATTGAAGAATACGAACTAGTTATAGGAAAAACTTTTAAACTAGTACGAAATCCTTCAAGCAAGGAATAAAACAAAATAGTTTTTCATGAAATAAAAAATTCACATGAAAATCAACACTCTAATCTAATTAAGCACAATTTTGACTCATGAAAACAAAACATGAGCTAGCAATAAAAGTGAGTGTACAAATAAAGTGTGAATATCATAATCATGAAAATATTCAATTAAGCTCAATTATTCCTTAAACATTGAAAACACGAAAATCATCAAAACTTATTTAATCTTCATGGCATATGTATGTCAAGTACAAATTAAAATATACATACATATCCAAAACACAATTGAGTCCAAATATAGATTTGCATGAAAGGCAAATGACTCAAGAGGTATACATGTATATCTTAAGTTTGGCAATACAACATATACATGAAGTGAAAACTCATAAAACAAATCCAAAATGGAATACAAGTTTGAAATGTATGAATCATCAAAACTAGACTATACTAGCACATTTAATGGGTTCAAATAAGCATTCAATTCTAACATATATAGATTTATTTGTGGCCCACTATATGTACAAGTATAAATCCTAGTCTTAATGAAAACTAACATCTAAATAAGTAATCTTAACAAGAAGCATCAAAACACAATATAGAAATCATCATGATAGAACTAAAACATGATTACTATGTAAATTCACATGTATTAGATTCATGATGTACATTATAGCTTAAACAAAAGTGAGAACACTAAGAATGGGTTCATACAAGCATGTGTGTCTCAAATACTATATATGTATGTCAAGGATCTAATAATCATGGCATTTACATACTAATCCATAGACAATGAAAACATGCTATAAAACATCAATATGAAATACAAATCATATATGATCAATATGTACATGCATGTGCATTAGATTTAGGTCATACAAATTAGTTTAACCAAGGTGAAAACACAAAAATATAAGTCCATATAAAACATGGATGTTTCAACCACTAATAAGTATAACACTAATCTAATTAACATGGAATGTTCATGATGATCACTAAACATCAAATCATGCTATGAAAGATAAACATGGAAAGTATGTAAACATAAAGAGTTAGAGATTCGATACCAAAACCAATGAGGACACCGCTCTATTTCTCCAAAACAAAGGTGGTCCTCTCCACCAAACTTTCCCTTGAAAGTGATGCATCCAATTGATCTCCTTTAAGTCCGGAACGCATCCACTCCAAGGTGTCATCACTCTCACGTCATGTGAGAGCCCACACCTACATCAAAATAATAGGAGGGGTGGTCTTTGGTACCCACATCTTGTTGGGTCCATGGGGGTTAGTCCCTTCTCTAACCCAAACAAACTTCTTTGCTAAATTTGAAACATTTAATCTATCATAACAAAATTTAGCAAGATGGCCTTTTCGGCCACAATGTGTACATGTGTACACATGAGCATACATGTGTTGACGGTGTCCGTGTGGAGCATGTGTATGCCGTGGAGGGTGTGCATGCATAAATGATGGAACTTGTTTCTTTCGAACCAAGGTTTCCAACCGTGTATGGTTCTTAGCACATTGGCTCATAGTGGAGCCCAAACAATCCATTTTCTCCTTCAACATATTTATATCATTTTTAATCATAGAAGAAGTGGAGCATGCAAGGGGTGATCTAGGTGAAACTACCCTAGCATGGCAAACATGTTCATCAATCTTATTTTTCAAAACACATTTTTCTTTAAACACACATCTAAATCATTTGAAATGGAAATAATTTTATTTTTCAAATCAACATTCTCTTTTAAAATAAAATCAACTTTTGAAGACAAGTTATCATTTTTCTTCAAAAGAACATGACAATCATTTTTATTTTTCAAAAACTCATTTTCTTTAAGTGCAAGATCAAGTTGAGATTTTAATGAATCCCTCTCATTAGCAATCTCCTCTTTCTCTTGCAAAACAACATCAAGTCTAGCAATCAAATTTTTATTTTCATTATTAATGCCTAGACTCTTCTTTTTCAAAACTTTATAGTTTTCTATTAATTTTTCACAAACTATGAATAGTTCTTCATTCAAAGCATGGGAGTCAACATAATCATTTGAAGAACTGAAGCAATCATCACTATCTAAGTGGGGTTCCGAATGTACCTCAAGGGAGTCATTCCCTTGGACCATGAAGCATTGTGAATCGGATTCTCCACTAGATTCCTCTTCTTAAATTTGCACTTGAAGCTCCGAGGTGGTGGTTGTTGTTGTCAATTTGTTCCACACTGCAAAGGCGGAATCAATGTTAGAAACACACATAAGATAATCTTTAGGTAATGTGCTTCTAATGGCCTCTAGGGCTTGTGCATTGGCCCTTATATGATTGCGATCACTAAGGAAGGATTCCTTGGTAATAGCAAGATAAACTTTATGACCTAGGGTTTGTAAATAAACGGTCATCCTAATCTTCCAGACATGAATGTTGGAAGGGTCATACATAGGTGGGGTCATGAAGGCCATGGTAAACTAAATGTGTGCAAACAAGCAAATGCAAACAATAAATTAGCAAGCAAATGGATCTCACTCCTAGGATGTTAAGCCTAAGTATCAGGAGCACTAGCTCTGATACCAATTGAAAAACACCTAGAGGGGGGGTGAATAGGTGTTTGTGCTAATCTAAAACTTAATGCAAAACTAAGTGCGCTAAATGCGGAAGCTAATGCAAATTATGCACAAACTGATACAATACAACAAGTGTAGCCGAATTCCTCTTTCGAGGCTCTGGACTAACTCCCCTTGATTCCCCTTGAAATGGGTTGAGGTTCTATGTGAAGCTCTTATTGGATGAGTATAAGTTGGGCACACACACAAGCAATCCAAGCAATGTGCACACACAATCAAGCCAAGCAATCAAGGATATAGCAATATGGATTATGCAAGGCACAACACAAGCAAATAAATATGATATGACAAGATGAATTATGCTCAACACAAGCAAATATGATATGAATGAAGTATGATGCTTTGCACAAAAGTAAAGAGAGAGAGTTAGAGAAAAGTGGATCAAACGCAAACACAAAGATATGTTACGAGGTTCGAGCACCCTTGCTCTACATCCCCGCCTACACCACCGTGTAGGATTTCCAATCCACTATACCGTCCACTGAGGACTCCCACCGAGGGAACCTTCACCGAGAAGGATTTGTACAACAATGGAGTACCTAACTCCTCTCTCAAACAACCTCCTCACAACCGAGGGGTAGGCCCGTAGCCAAATACAACAACAACAACAACAACACCTCTACCGAAGAGGCTCACAACCAATCTCAATCACCTCACACTTGAGGGATACAAACCAATCACCCGATCGCCTCTACCGAAGAGGGATACAACAAGAATAAGGGTGTACAACTTAGAGGTTACAACAACAACCTCAAAACTCTCTCTTTCTTTTTCTCTTTTCTTTTCCACAAAAACAAGATCCTAATAGATTAGGATAGTATGATAGCTCAAGTGTGGAAAACTAGGTGTTTGGAAAACAAGCAACAAAGAAAAACACTTGGGAAAATTCTTGCAAAAGATATAGAATGAAAACCAAGACAAATCTCCCAAAATATTCTTTTCTTTGATTTTTCCAAAAACCTAAAACAATAAAGATTGAAAGATTAAAGCCCCAAACACTTTTGAAAAACTTGTTTTAAACACTTCAGAAAGCCAGAATTTTTTCTCTTAAAAAACTTGGCCAAAATCCCCAAAGAGATGGGGTTTATATAGGCCCATCAGAAAACTAGCCGTTAGGCTGAGCTGGCAGCCTGACAGGCTGCCGGTGGACCGACCCGGTCGACCGCCAATGGTCAGAAATATGACCGTTGGGCAACAGCGGTCGACCGGCCCGGTCGACCGAAACAAACCGAGAGCAGAACTCTCTGCAACGGTCGACCGCCCGGTCAACCCAAACAAACAGAGAGCAGAGCTCTCAGACCCGGTCGACCGGCACGGTCGACCCAAACAACCCTAGAGCAGAGCTCTCAGACCCGGTCGACCGGCTCGGTCGACCGTCCCAGTGACTCCAAACGTGCACAGATCTGTGCACGTCCGGTCGACCGGCCCGGTCGACCGGACATCAGCCAAGTCGACTAATAACCTGGCTTAGTCGACTGGTTGAGTCCTGGACCTGAAAACTGAGTTTGAAAACTTGGGAAAAATATTTTATAAAAATCTTTTAATACTTCTAAAAATCACCAAAAATATTTTTATCATTTTATATCAAAACTCAAACAAGTGATAAAAGTTTCAAGACATGCATCAACATATTCAATTCATTTTTGAGTCTTGCAAATTTTATCAAAAACAAAGCTTGTATTTTTGTCAAACTTGATTTTTTCAAAACATGAATAGGATAGTCAAAATAAGTTTGTCTAGCAACTTTAAAGCATGTATGTATTTCTAGAACATATCTAATATACATAGAAATAAAGTAAACTTGTTTTGATCTACTATCCATGAAAACCAAAATCCAAATCATGAACCGTGTGTGTTGTGAGCACTTGAGCATATCAACTATACTAAGCTTTACAAATGGATCTAAAACACACTATCTAAACTATGGATACCTAAGTCCTCTTGACGATCTTCATCTTCAAGTAGACTTGCTCCAAAACTCCATCCATGGGTTAGGCAATGTATGATCTTGAAGCTTTGGCCCTGGAATCATCATGAAAAGCTTCTAAACACCTTGTTGAAGCTAATCACCAACTAATATCTTGGTTAATGATCTGAAACATAAACAACACAAGATTATTAGTAAACATAACTACATGAGTTAATCATCATCAAAACTAGAGTGGAAGGCCTTTGGGCCAACATCTTGGTCATTGCAGTGATGTTGAGACGCGGGTTTCAACCCTCGCGTCTTGGTGCTGCGCTGGTGGCGATGATTAGCCTTGCGTCTGGAGTTTGGATTCTACCTTTTGATGACTTGTCTTCAGTGATTTTTAGACAGCTTACAGTGGGTACATCTCCGGCTGCATCTGTCTCTGCCTGGTTGGCGGATTCCTTAAAGAGGTTATTGCCAAGGGCGCACGCACAACAATTGATATCAAAGCATTCCAGGTGCGGCGTGAGACGTGTGTCGATTTCAGAGCAGCAGTAGGACTGTTTGTGGGATCATGTGCGATCTCAAAACACCGTGTAGATTGCTCGAGGAATCAATTTGGAAGAGTAGATTGCTTCGGAAAGCCTTAATCCCAAAACCTTAATCCCAAAACTTCAGGTCAGCAGCATGAATCCTTTTTTCTCCATCGAGCTTAAGCACAATCCAAAGCTCATGCAGATATAATTCATAGTTGAATCCAGGGAATCTTTGTATCCCTTTACAAGTTTAGCCTGGCTTTAATATGTGGTGAAACACAGTACTTTTGTATGCTCTTAGCTTCCTTGATAGTGATATGTCCAAATATATGCATGTATGGTCATTAATGTAAATGGTTCATGTATGATATCCTTTTTGGATCTTTATGGGTATATGACTTTCTTTCATATTGTCATTATCAGCTTTCATTTATCATCCTAAAACAGTATTTGTGTGAGTGACATGATTTTTTACGTTCCTATCTATTCTGTTATTTGCATACCGTGTTGAACGACACACACAGACACGGTACTGGCAAGACACAAATAACAAATACACAAAATATGTAAAAAGAACCAATCAATGAAATAATATTATATATAAAGAATATATAACATATACGGGATATGGGTACATCTGTGTCAATGAATGAACATTATATATAAGATTAGGTAAAGCATAATATAACCTCAAGGTTTATAACAGCAAATCGAATGAATGCAATATTTTGTTCCTGTTAGAGTAGAATAAATATATTTATTCTTGCCCAAATGCAACTGTGTCCAAGCTCTAGACACATGTTGACGTGTTGGACATGTATCCATCAAGTATTTTGTGCTTGTCAGCGTAGCCACGAATACGCCTGTCTCTAGCGCATGTCTGTGCAACATAGCTTGGATACTGTACGTCTTTCACATTTGGTATTACAATAAAATCGTATATTTTACTTGAGGTATTCTTATTTGCATTGATCTCCCAAGTTTGAGAAAACTTAATTTCCCTCTTATCTACAACTTTGAAGTCGAAGCAAGCACCTGATCAAATGCGATGGGGGTATTAATCCCTTTTTCGTGTTTCTGTGTCAGATTTATATTGATGCTGCTGAAGCCATGCTTATTGATGATGTCACTGCAAACAAAGCAGTTGGGTTTCATGGAGCAAGCATTCTTAGATCCCCGTAAAAGATTCAAAGAACCTATCTGTTTAAACAAATTGCAACACTGGAAGGTTAACATCTCTCTTTTTTTCTAATTGATCTTCACCAGACTATGGATTACTGAGAATTTTTCTCAGATGAATTAATTCCACTTGTATCCATCAACAGTCTTGCCCTGCCCTTGAGTGATTCGTGCTGTTCATTCTGAAGGTATTTTAGAAAGGGCATACTGCACACCATTTCACCAGGTAACTGAATTATCCTGCTCCATTACCATTTTACTTGAACATTTGACTCATGAGTCAAGAGGCATCTTGTCAAATAAACTTGATGTCAGTTATAATCAGTTCCTTTAAACATGCCACATCTTTATAGATTTTCTATTTTTCAGCTTGATACTGATAGCAACTCGTAGTATTAACTCATTATTTTTCGTACTGAGCCACTATTACTTATCTTTATCATCAGATAAATTTGTTCGATTGTTTGTAGGGATCCAGACTAACAGCTTTTGAGCTGGTTCGAAAAATCCCTGCAACTCTGATAGCGGATTCTGCAGCTGCTGCATTGATGAAAGCTAGACATGTTAATGCTGTCATTGTGGTGGCTGATCGTGTTGCTGCTAATGGTACATATAAAGTATATAGTTGATGGGTTTTGAAATTGTTTTCAAATTCCATTGATGCCCCTCTTTTGAAATTATTGTAGGTGATACTGCAAACAAGATTGGAACTTACAGCCTTGCTCTTTGCGCATTTCACCAGAAAATACCATTTAAGTGGCAGCACCAATAACATCGATAGACCTGTCACTTCCGTCTGGTATAACTGACTGGAACCTTGCATTGAAAATACACCTAGAGGGGTTGAATAGGTGTAATAGCTAATCTAATGCAAATGATACGGAATTAAAACTATTTAAGCAGACTAAAGTTATTAAGTTAACACACAAGTATAACACAAGAGTATAGCCGAATTCCCGGTGAAGGGTTATGGACTATCTCCTCAAGATTCCTCTAGATTAAGATTTGAGGTGCCACTGTGACTCTCTTGGTTGAATACAAGTGTGAGCAAACAATCCCAAATATATATCAATTAAGCACAAGATATATCAAGCATATAAAGAGATAAACAAGATAAACATGCAAGATATATAAACACAAGTGAGAGAGAGAGAGAAAGCAATCGCAAACACGAGAGAATTGTTTCGAGGTCCGAGCATCCTTGCTCTACGTCCCCGCCTTCAACACTATAAAAGATTTCCACTAGAATCGATCCCGCAAGATCACTCGGTGTCGCAACACCTACAACGAGTTCACACTAAAACTCTTGGACTCACTAGTCCCTCTCTTGTTCCCGCAAGAACAACACACGCAAACACACTAGCTTGCCGAAGCCGCACCTCTTACAACTCCTCCAATCACACGTCGGAAC
This sequence comes from Agave tequilana, assembly GCA_038442645.1. Lineage (NCBI taxonomy): Eukaryota > Viridiplantae > Streptophyta > Magnoliopsida > Asparagales > Asparagaceae > Agave > Agave tequilana. Next base: position 25,251 of record JAVJIF010017673.1, read on the forward strand.
ACTTTGTGATCACTTCACTTGATCACAACAAAACTCTCTTCACTGAAGCCACAACCTCTACAACTCCTCACAATACAAAGATGAAATCTTGTGATCACTTCACTTGATCATAAAAATAACTCTCACAACAAAGATCCTATAGGATGAATTTAGAAATGGAAAGCTCAAGTAGGTGTGAGAAAAACAAGATAGAGTTGTGGAGAAAAACTCAAGAAATCTCTTTTGAAAATACTCTTGAAAAACTCTCTGTTTAATATGGAAATATTAGCCCTAAAACAAGTGAAAAAAACCTCAAAGAGAGATGGGAAAAACTAGCTTTGAAACCCTCTAAAAATCTTGTAGAAAACAGCCCAAAGCAACCCCTTATATAGACTCTCAAAACTAGCTGTTGGCGTCAAACTACAGGTCAAAATGACCTGTCGATCGGTCATATTTTTTACCGTTGGGGCCTGCCAGTCAACCGCCCGATCGATCATGCCCCGGGCATGACCTGTCGGTCGACCGATGCCAGATCCAGAGGGCAAAGTTCTCTGGACGGTCGACCGCGCGGTCGACCGGCCCACAAGCCAAATGGATTGCACGTTCTGTGCACATCGGTCGACCGCCCGGTCGACCGCTAGAAGGCCAGGTCTGACATTTTGGGGATTAAAACTTGATTTTTAAAACTCTTATAAAATCTCATAAAATCACCAAAAATCTACAAAAATAAGTTCATTGAAATACTGTGAAATACAAATATGTGTGATCAAAAATCAACACATATTACAAACATTTTGAACCAATTTTGTAATATAGAAATTTAGCCTTAAACAAAAATCCGTAGTTTTTAAAATCAATCTTTAATTTGAAAAACGATTTTTCTAAAACTTCTTCAGATACAAAAACAAGATATTTTAAACACTTTTAAAGCTTAGTGTGTATGAATATGATCCAATACACATATGAGATGAAATATCTATGTTTTTGACAATAAGCTCTAAAATAAGTTTTGATAAATCCAAAACTAAAACACATGATATAGAAAACATCAAATAAGTTTTTTTAAACATTTGAACCAATAATGTGTTGGATGAAATCCAAAACACATATAAACCATATAAACTTGTTTTGATGAACTCTAATCAAGAAACACAAGGATGTATACTTTGAAGCTAAAAAATCAAAGCGGTATTTTCTAAAATCAAAACTATTTTATGAAATCACATATTTTTTTTTTGTGTATGTATATGAGCTTGAGCAATTCATAACTAATCTATCATTTACATTTTATCTAAAAACAAATTTTAACACTTACAAACATGACACAAGTCTTCTCGAAAATCTTCTTTTGAAAATTTTCTTCTCCATCTTGACTTGCTCCAAACCTTAATCCAATGAGCTAGACTCCTCTTGAGTACTTGATGCGATCTTGATGCGCGAGTTCTTGAATCAATAGGTGCTAGCTTCAAAACTTGACTTCGAATCTTTCGTTGAAGCATAGCACTGACTAATATCTTGATCAAATATCTGAAACTATATAAACACAAGATCATTAGTACTATAACTACATGAGTTAATCATTATCAAAACTAGAGTGATGGGCCCTTGAGCCAACATGCATTTAATGTTACCCCATCTAGTTTAATAAGTGGCATCATAACAGAGAAGGTACATGCTGTCATCCATATCCATATCTCTTGCTTGCTTGAACTTTTTCTTGAGCTCTGTAAGCTAGTTTTATGTAAATTGAAAGATTTTTCATCCACCACCTGGCTAGCTAACCAGATAGGTTTGTGTCATGGGAGAATTCAGTCATCTCAAACTTATGAAGGAATTATATGTAGCTGGTTGTTAGACAGGAGATCTGATCTCCTCCTTTCTTTCTTGTTAGCTAAGTATGTTGGAAAAGTGAAAAATGTTCGCTTCAAGATATAAAGCTAATTTCCTTGGTAGGTCTATAATGTGAGTGAACATGATAGATCCAATCTCGCTAGTTAGCTAAATAGGTGAACTTTTCAAATAACTGAAAATGGAATCTAAGTTTTCAATGAAGAGAAAGGACTGAAGTTGGAAACTAAGTAACTATCACGTTGTTTTGTTGGTTCCCCTGAGAGCATTACATGAAAGTCTTTTTTTGTTTCTAGAACTGTATCCAACACGCGCGCACTCCTAAGGGCAAACCAGTTCTAGTTTCCATTTGAATCCTGTCAAGATCTGGAATATTGAACGAGTAGAGATGGTTTTACTGTCGACAGAATATGTCGTCAGTACTTTATTTTCTCCAAATTTTGTGTCACATACCTGCGCGAGGCTGGATCCATATCCAACCTTTTTAGGTTCGAAGAAGATAATTTTTTTGAGTGAAATTTGGTCCTGTCTGTGATTCTGGATTTAGCTTTATGGTGCGCGCACAATCTTGGGTTGTCATGTGGGTCGTTTTTGATAAAATCCTCTTTTATTGGTTTTGTTTTCTTTGATTAACCAATTATGGTGATGAAACTTAACAATGTTTTTATTTCGGCCTGTTTTTGTGTTTCAGGGTGCCTTTGAGATGATGCTTTTGATATTAAGCTTTTATGCTCAATGCACTAGCTGTCAATGGACATTTGAGTAGAGCTGCATCTATGCGGATAGTTACTGGCATCACGAGCTTCATTGTGAAGCCCCATGAGGCTCTTCATCAAATCTGGGAGCTGCTGACCAAATAGACTTTGTTTCGTCAATTTATCCTTGTACATTGAGCAAACTATGGTGCATAAATCATAACCATTTAATCTTGTTACAACTTGTTGGATTCTTTTTTCTTCTTTCTTGTAATCAATTAGAGCAAATGGTTGAAACTATATTGCCAGAAAAAAATAAAGGATATATATATATATATATATATATATATATATATATATATATATATATATATATATATATATATATATATATATATATGAGAAAAATGTATATCAGCCCGCGGGCTGAGAGTACTCTCTCAGCCTGCGGTGACGTGGCTCGATTTGTCACCTCACTGACTTGCGGCCCGCTTTTAGGGAGAAGTTAAATTACCAAATACCCCTTATGATAACTTTTCCTTATTGTTTATTATTATTTTTTCCTCCTTTTATTTTGCCGCTCTTTATAGGATATAAATTACTTTTCGCCTTATTTCTTTACCTCTTTTTTGTAAGATCTAGTTTCTCCTTTTCAGCGTGGGATAAAATTTTTTTTGAAAATATAAAATCTTTTCAGATCAATCTTTTCAGCCTGCGATAAATTCTACTGTATAGTTTATTTTTTTTTATATAATGTAGTCAGAGTCTTTGGTCGCATTGTAGATTTAAACTGCGACCTTAGTCAAAGACTTTGATCGCAGTGTACATGGTTAAATGCGACCAATGTCGCAGTGTTGTTATTGATAAAGATGGCCAGCAACTGCAATCTAAGGTTGCATTACATGGACTGCGACTTTGGTCGCAGTACGTTAAGTAAGTGTTTTCCTTTAAATTAACATGCATAGCGACCAAGGTCGATAGTGCTGTTTTGGTTTAAGACTCCCGCCAGCAACTGCGACCAAGGTCGCCGTGTTGTTGTTTTATTAAGTGTTGTTTTGATGCGACTTGGAGTCATTCCGTGAGACGCGACCTGTCATAAAGATTTTATGAGATCTTTTTAACGTCAAGTCTACGTTGACGAACTCGCACCATTCGTTGTTTCCCGAAGCTGTTGTCCATTAAGGCCGACGGTTCTGATTAATGAACCATTAATTATGGTTATTATGGGCTGGCTATAAATAGGGCTCACACTCTCCCTTTAACAGCCCATAATTAGACTGTTTTCATTTGAGAGCAATTGCTCTGAGAATTTTCGCCTTCTTCAGAGTCTCTAACAGGGGCCTGCCTCCATGGATGAAGATGACCCTATGCACGAAGATGACCCAGAGCTTGATTGTCCTTTTTCAGGTTCGCTGGGCCTCTGGGAGTATATTTTGGCCGGTGAACTTGATCGATATTCGTCCACAAGGGAAGAAGTCATGGTCCGCGACGTCCACAGTTTTTTAATACACGGGGACCTCAATAACACCACTGCTCTTATTCAATAAGGGCTTTTTTGATGTTTAATCTTCTTTGTACTGCTATATTGTAACAGTCAATCTTATTGTATAAGAGATCGTTTTTTGTATCATTTTCACATGCCTGGAGATAAATGCCTGGACATAAATAAAAAGACCTCAATAACACCACTGCTCTTAGTTAACAATGGCTCTTTTTTTGATGTTTTGTTTTCTTTGTACTGCTATATTGTAACACTCAATCTTATTGTATAAGAGATCGTTTTGTATCATTTTCACATGCCTGGAGATAAATGCGTGGACATAAATAAAAAGCATATTTGTTTTTTAATAAACTACGACCTTTTTGGTCGCAGTCATGCATTGCAAACAAAACAACTTGGACCAGAGACGCAACTGCGACCAAGGTCGCATAAGACTACAGTGCAAACATAAACAACTGCGACCAGGGTCGACATTGCGAGCAAAACTGCGACTAAGCAACTGCTGCGGTGACATGTCACCTCGTCGCAGTGTTGTTGTTGATTAAGACTAAAGACCAGCAACTGCGACCAAGATTGCAGATTAATTTTTTAAGACTGCGGCCATCAACTGCGACCAAGGTCGCAGTGTTGTTGTTGATTATTTATAAAGACCACCAACTGCAACCAAGGTTGCAGTGATGTTGTTGATTAAGAGTAAAGACCAGAAACTGCGACCAAGGTCGCTGTGTATTTTATTAAGACTAAACACCAACAACTGCGATCAAGGTCGCAGTTTATTTTATTAAGACTACGGTCAGAAACTGCGACCAAGGCAGCAGTGTTGTTGATTAAGACTAAAGTGCAGCAACTGCGACCAAGGTCGCAGTATATTTATTAAGTTTGCGTCCATGGTCGCAGTATTTCAACCAATACATAGTAGTAAAAAATGTAATTCACACAATTAGCTTTAGAAAATAGATTTATATATATTTAAAAAGAAAAACAAAATACAATTTTTTTAACTTCTAATCGTCGTCATCACCATCGTAATCAGATTCGTCGTCAAGAGTCATGCTTTCGTCTTCTGTCTCTTCCTCCTCTTCAGGTACAGTCTCATCGTCGCTTTCTTCCTCTTCATGTTTGTGTTTTGGTTCATCAATGAACTCCCAGAAAGGGTCGTCTGTATCAAGCTCAGATTCTGACCCGTAGCGAGACATTGTTTCAGAACTAAACATAAAATCATCATTTGATGATTGGCTTCTTTTCGGTGAAGACGGTGGTGATGGTGAAGACATTTTTTGAATGTATTTTCGGAACAGTGAGAGTAACGAGTTTGAGCAAAAATAACTTAGTATGTTTTTAATCCTTTGCTCATGACCCTTTATATGTATTTAATCCCGGAATTTCAAAAGGTTTAAGCTCTCGGACCACGTGAATATCTCTCAAATATATTTTCTATCTTTTCCCAAAAATTGTATACTTCCTAGGTGACTGTTCAGTTATCCAAAACAGTTTAAAAGTTAATACACTATAACTTTAAATTACTTTGAACTCCAAAACAGTACATTATTGCGACCAAAGTCGCATTGGGAACTGATAAATGATTAACTGCGACCATAAATTGCATCCGTAGTAGGATTGCGACTATGGTCGCAGTGTTTAAGAGCAGCAGTCGCAGTTTGGATATGTAATTAAAAGAGCTTATAAGTTAATATAGTGAGAAAGAGACCTTACAAAAAAAAAAGAATTAAAAGCTTTTAAAAGAAGACAAAATATAATTGAATATCAGAAGATCAGGAAATCCTAATCCTCGTCATTATCACCATCATAAGCAGATTCATCGTCTTCATTCTTCTGCTCTTCCTCTTCATCACTTATTTCCTCATCATCTTGCTGTTTTTGAGGTTTTTTTTGTTTCACCGATGAACTCCCAGAATGGATCGTCTCTATCAAGCTCTTCGTCTGACCCGTTGCTAGGAAGCGAGCCTACAGCATCAGAGGACATGCTTTCATCAAGCATGTCTCAGTCAAGTGGCAGAGGAATAATGTCTTCTTCACTAACCCACATGAAAACTTCATTATCATCATGAATAGTGAAAAGTCACCTAGAGGGGGGGTGAATAGGTGACAATGCTAATCTATGAACTAAATGCGGAATTTAAAAACTAATTGCAATTTACACTCAAGTGCTATCAACAAGTGATGCACACAACCAAGCCAAGCAAATATGAATGAGCAATGTAAATAAATGCAAGGCACAAAGTAAAGAGAGAGTAGAGAGAGAGCCAATGGATCAAGCGCAAACACAAAGATATGCTATCGAGGTTCGAGCACCCAGCTCTACATCCCCGCCTTCGACACACGAAGGATTTCCAATCCACTAGCTTGTCCACAAAGGACTCCCACAAAGGGAACCTCCACCGAGGATTTGGGGCAATCACAATTACAAGGAGTTCCCAACTCCCCTCCTTACAAACTCAACCTCCTCCTTGAGGCACTCCTCCAATACAACAAACAATCACCTCTCACAACTTGAGGGATTAGCACCAAGCTTACACAAAACACCTCACAACCCATTTGCACAACCTCCTCAACACAATGAGGGAAATGGCACAAAGCAAGAATGGGTTTACAACTAAGTGGTTTCAAACAACAACCACAAACAATTTCTTTTTCCCACACAAAATCCTATAGAGAAGATAGTAGATTTTAGCTCAAGTGTGGAGAAAAACAAGGGATTTGAAACCAGCAACTCAAAGAAAATCTTTGGGAAATAAGATGAAACCAAAATAGAGAAGTTCAATTCAAAAGCTTTTCCCAAAACCCTTTTCTTTGATTTTTCAAACCCTAAAGAAACACCAAAAGATTGTTCAATTTGAATCCAAAAACCTATTTTTATTGCAGCAAAAACACCTGAGAGAGTGGAAAAATTCGCACAAAAATTCTTAGAGAAAAACTCTTGCAAATGGGGTATTTATAGGCAATTATCAGAAAATAGTCGTTGACAGAAAATTGCCAGAAATAGCCTTCCGTCGACCGGCCCGGTCGACCGTCCAACGGTCAATTTTTGACCGTTGGCAACTAACGGTCGACCGGTCCGGTCGACCGAAAAATCCCGAGAGCAGACTATTCTGCTCCGGTCGACCGTCCCGGTCGACCGCTGACTGTGCCAGAAACGTGCACAGGTTTGTGCACGTCGTCGGTCGACCGTGACAGTCGACCGGCTACATGCGGTCGACCGATACGGTCGACCGAACTAGCCTGGCAGGCAGCAAATGGGTCAGAAAACTGAGGTAAAAAAAAAAATGTTCCAATAAATCCCACAAAATCTCTAAAATTCCACAAAAATAGTTTTATTATTTTATATTGAAATACAAACTTGTGTTAAAAATCCTAACACAAATTTCAAACATATTTGACTATTTTTGTGTCATAGAAATTTTGCCAAAAACCAAAAACCGTATTTTCTAAAAACCTTGTATTTTTGAATAGAAAATACACATTGTCTAAAACTCATCCATGATACAAAAATATGATATTTAAACACTTTGAAGCATATTGTATATGAATAGAAATTCAATATACAAGAAACATATATATATCATGATTTTTGTCATTAAGTCCAAAAATATGTTTTGTTGTAAATACCAAAACATAAAACACATGGAATAGATTATCAAACAAAGTTTGTCTAAACAATTGAAGCATGCATGTATATAGAACAAATCTAATATACATAAACCATGTAAACTTGTTTTGATAAAAATCTATTCATGAAAACCAAGATCGGTTAAACCTAAAACCGAAAATCAAAACATGAAAGGTGTGTGTTGTGAACTTGAGCTTATCATACTATACTAATCTTTACAATTAGGATCTAAACTCAAAACTAAAACTATGGATACCTAAGTCTTCTTGTAGAGCGCAATCTCCAAGCTAGAGCGCAATCTCCAAGACGGCTTGATCCAAAGCTCCTAGATTCACCGAGCAAGTGCAATGTATGATCTTTGACGCTCGGGCTCTTGAATCAACATGTGAAAGATGTGTGGAAGCTTTCACCTACTAATATCTTGATTAATGATCTGAAACTTAAACATCACAAGATAATTAGTACACATAACTACATGAGTTAATCATCATCAAAACTAGAGTGGAAGCCCTTTGGGCCAACAATCTCCCCCTTTTTGATGATGACAAAACTCATGGAGTTATATATGCATGGATTAAAGTAAAGCTTCAAAGAAGCTCCCCCTTAACTCATGCATAACAATAAAACATATAAGATATGCAATGAATGTTCTTAAAACATGTTTATATGTGTTTAAGACAATATCAAAACATGCTCTTGATACCAATGAAACATAAAACATGCATAGACATGCATATAAATAAGGCTTCTTTTCATCAAATGTAAACTATATGCAAACACAAATATGCATATAAAACTCAAATTCTTCTCCCCCTTTTTGTCAATCATCAAAAAGGGTTAAATCAAATATGATACCAAAAAAAAAAATGTGGCAATGAAGTGTATATTGATACCAATTGAAAAACAACAAATCAATTGAAATCAAAACGAGAACATATACCAATTGAAAACACAAAAAAAATGAAAATCTTGATACCAATTAGTAAGTAAACAAATAACCTACCAATAGTAAACAAACAAACTAGATACCAATTTTGGAATTAAACAATACTAATTTTGAATTTCCTTAAAAACAAATCTTGATACCAAATGAAACTATTGTTCTTTAAAACACAAGATACCAATTGAAATTATTTCTTTGCCAATTGAAATCTTTATTTTTTATCATAAAGCAAGGGAGTGGAATACCAAAAAAAAATATCAATTGAAAGATAAAATACCAATTTAAAAAAATACTAGTTTTCTCCCCCTTTATGAAATACCACATGAAAATATGCATATGCTTGAAATAAGATACCAATTGAAAAACTTCATCAATTGAAACAATATAGTCATTTAAAATCAAGCTATGCAAAATCAAGATTTGTGCTCTAAAATATATGAATATGATAGGCACAAAGGAAACTTCTATGTATGTAAAAGATTAGATATCAATTGAAATTGATACTATATGAGGTGCAAACATACATACACAAAGCAAACACATATGAGTATACAAAAAATATGTCATATTGATACCAATTGAAAGAACTCAATGATACCAATTGAAAACAACAATAAATGCAAGTGTATATCTCATATTCACTACCACCCAATCATGTGCAAGTTTAAAATGATTTTCATTATAAAGCATACATGAACATGATCTCCCATCCAACCGCCCATAGATGGTAGGGGTTTTCAAAAAATGATTTGAACAATATAGTATGTTTGAAAGTCTCTACCAATTTGAAGAATACCAACTAGTTTATGAAAATTGAGAACTAGTAGAAATCCTTCAAGATAAAACAAAAAGGATTTTTCATGAAACATGAAAATCACAAGATCACTAAACACTCAAAGTCCATAAAGCTCATATCATACTCATGAAAAACACAATCATGAGAAACATAATAAAGTGAGTGAACAAGTGTAATGTGAAATACATATCAATCATGAAAATATTCAATTTAGCTCATGTGAAATTCCTTAAAAACATGAAACCATGAAAAAAAATTTTCATAAAACACAATTTATACTTCAAGGCATATGTATGTCTTATACAAACCAACGCATACATACATATCCTAAACATGATGAGTCCACAAAGTATATGCATGAATGCACGTGGCTCAAGGATGTATATGTATAGTCAATAGTTTGGACTAGATAGACATATACATGAAGTTAAAACACATGATCATAAAATCATATCCAAATGGGAATACAAGTTAGAATGCATGAATCATCAAAACTAGACTATACTAGCACATCTAATGGGTACAAATAGGCATCCAAGCACAAACATATATAAAGGTTTATTTGTGGCCCATTCTATGTACAAGTATAACTCCTAGTTTTCATGAAAACTAACATCTAAGCATATATTCAAATCATAAAGCATAAACCAAGTCATAAATCAACAATTATTCTAAAAATGATCATTATGTAAATTCATATGCCATAAGAATCAAGATATACATAATATCAAACAATTGTGAAAACACAAAATATGGAATCATGAACATCATATGATCATTGTGCGTATGCATGTACATAGATCTAAAGCATACATGTTAGTTTAAACAAGGTGAGACACTAAATGTAGATTCCAAATGAAGCATGGGTGCTCAAGTAGCTAAACATGTACAACCTTAATCTAATGAACATGGCACAAGCATAATGAAGCAAAACACAACATGCTATAAAAGGATGAACATAAAAAGCATGTAAACATTAAATGGAGTAAGGAATTGTTACCAAAACCGAAGGGGCAACTCTCCATGTCTCCAAAGCACCCGGTGGTCCTCCCACCTAAACTCCTTGAGAGTGAAGCATTCAAATGTTTTCTCCTTTTAGCTTAGAATGCATCCACCTCAAGGCACCAATACCCTCACGTGACGCGAGAGCTCCCACCTACATCAAAAGTCAAAGAGGTAGTTTTTGGTACCCATTTACTAGTGGGTCCACGGGGGTTAGTATCTTTTCTAACCCAAACATAATTAGTTGCTAAATTTTCATGATAAATGCGATCATAACAAAATCTAGCAAGGTGGCCTTTTCGACCACAATGTGTACATGTGTACACGTGAGCATACATATGATGATGGTGATCATGAGAAGCATGTGTATGCCTAGATGGGTGTGCATGCAAGGTTGGAACTTGTTTCTTGCGAATCAAGGTTTCCAAACGTGTGTGATTCATGGCACAATGGCTCAAGGTGGAGCCCAAACAATCAACACTTTTCTTCAAATTATTTATATCATATTCTATGCTAGAAGACAAAGTGGAACATGCTATAGGAGTGCAAGAAGTAGAAGCTACATTAGCATGACAAACATACAAATCAATATCATTTTGCAAAGATTCATTTTTAGACAAAACCAAATTCAATTCTTTAGTAATAGAATCAATTTTATTTTTCAAAGTAAGGTTTTCTTTGAAAACACAATCCAATCTTGAGGATAAAATCTCATTGTGCTCCAAAATATCATCACAATCATTTTTGCCTTTTAAAACTTCAATTTCTTTTAAAGCAATGTCTAGTTGAGATCTTAGTGAGTCACATTCACTAGTAATCTCTTCCTTCTCTTGCAAAACGGTTTCAAAAGTAGAGCATAAATCCTTCATTTCTTTTTGTAAATCAAATGTTTTTCTTTCAAAGAGTTATGTTTTTCCAAGAATTTTTCAAGCTTAGAAGCAAGTTCAACATTTAAATTTTGAACCTCAAAACATCCATGGCAATAAGAGCTATCATGTATTTGAGAGTCTGAGTGTACCTCATTGGAGTCATTCCCATATGCCATGAAACAAGGCTCTTCGGATACATCTCTCCTAGATCTCCTCATATTGTTGATGATCCTTGGAAGCTCCGGAGATGTCAAGACGCTCCAAACTGCAAAAGCCGAGTTAAAACTATCAAAAACAAGTAAGAGATTATCATCAAAAGATGCTCTAAGTGTTTGAAGTGCAAGTGCATTGGCCTTCTTATGCTTACTAGTATTAGGGAGGGCTTCTATGGTGATGGCTTGATAAACTAGATGACCTAGTGTTTTTAAATATCTAGTCATGTTAACTTTCCAAGAGTCAAGTCTAGTATGGTCAAACATGGGAGGGCTAGCCATAAGTACAACAACCACAAACAATATCTTTTCCCACACAAATATCCTATAGATATAGATAGTAGATTATAACTCAAGTGTGGAGAAAACCAAGGGATTTGAAAACAGCAACTCAAAGAAAATCTTTGGGAAATAAATGAAACCAAGATAGAGAAGTTCAATTCAAAAGCTTTTCCCAAACCCTTTTCTTTGATTTTTCAAACCCTAATGAAAACACCAAAAAGATTGTTCAATTTGAATCCAAAAACCTATTTTGATTGCTGTAAAAACACCTGAGAGAATGGAAAAATTCGCACAAAAATTCTTAGAGAAAAACTCTTGCAAATGGGGTATTTATAGGCAATTATCAGAAAATAGCCGTTGACAGAAAATTGCCAGAAATAGCCTTCCGGTCGACCGGCCCGGTCGACCGTCCAACGGTCAATTTTTGACCGTTGGCAACTAACGGCCGACCGGTCCGGTCGACCGAAAAATCCCGAGAGCAGACTATTCTGCTCCGATCGACCGTCCCGGTCGACCGCTGACTGTGCCAGAAACGTGCACAGGTTTGTGCACGTCGTCGGTCGACCGTGACGGTCGACCGGCTACATGCGGTCGACCGATACGGTCGACCGAACTAGCCTGGCAGGCAGCAAATGGGTCAGAAAATTGAGGTAAAAAAAAAAATGTTCCAATAAATCCCACAAATCTCTAAAATTCCACAAAATAGTTTTATTATTTTATATTGAAATACAAACTTGTGTTAAAAATCCTAACACAAATTTCAAACATATTTGACTATTTTTGTGTCATAGAAATTTTGCCAAAAACCAAAAACCGTATTTTCTAAAAACCTTGTATTTTTGAATAGAAAATACACATTGTCTAAAACTCATCCATGATACAAAAATATGATATTTAAACACTTTGAAGCATATTGTATATGAATAGAAATTCAATATACAAGAAACATATATATATCATGATTTTTGTCATTAAGTCCAAAAATATGTTTTGTTGTAAATACCAAAACATAAAACACATGGAATAGATTATCAAACAAAGTTTGTCTAAACAATTGAAGCATGCATGTATATAGAACAAATCTAATATACATAAACCATGTAAACTTGTTTTGATAAAAATCTATTCATGAAAACCAAGATCGGTTAAACCTAAAACCGAAAATCAAAACATGAAAGGTGTGTGTTGTGAACTTGAGCTTATCATACTATACTAATCTTTACAATTAGGATCTAAACTCAAAACTAAAACTATGGATACCTAAGTCTTCTTGTAGAGCGCAATCTCTAAGCTAGAGCGCAATCTCCAAGACGGCTTGATCCAAAGCTCCTAGATTCACCGAGCAAGTGCAATGTATGATCTTTGACGCTCGGGCTCTTGAATCAACATGTGAAAGATGTGTGGAAGCTTTCACCTACTAATATCTTGATTAATGATTTGAAACTTAAACATCACAAGATAATTAGTACACATAACTACATGAGTTAATCATCATCAAAACTAGAGTGGAAGGCCTTTGGGCCAACAAATAGGAGGATCAGTTAATACATTATTTGATGTAGTGAAATAGTCAAAAGGAGTGAAGTCCAGACTGGTATCAGATTCACTATAATACCCTGAAGAAAGAGGACCGGTGGGGGATTGATTGAAGTTGAATTCTGAGTGTTCAGAGGAAGAAGATGGGGAAGACATGATTCAAGAATGAATTTTTTTTTGGAAGTTTTTGAAATCAAATTGAAAAGGAAGAGCAAAATATATAGTTTTTTTAGGTATGAGATAATATACTAGTAACAAGCATTATATAAAGGTGAATATTGTGGGAGAACATGAATAGTAATAATAATTGTTAGAGGTGATGATTGAGTATGTTAAGAAGTGGTAAAAAAAAAATTATATTTAATTGAAGATTTATTGCGGGAGAATCCGAAGTACAAATTAACTTTTTATAGAATTGTTTGGCTATATCTTTAGATTACGTATGGTGCACATCTTTCCTTTCTCGAGATTAACATTAGTGCATCTCTTTTTTTCTAGACTGGTGTTGTATCACGGTAGATATAATATTAATTACTTCTTTTACATAAGGCATGAGAAAGAAGATTGCGAATTTGGTCGCAGTACCGAAGGAGGTCGCATTGCTATGCGATAGCATTTTTTGTCTTGTATTCTTTATTCTGTATTAAGTCTGCGACCATGGAATGTTTTTTTACTTTTGAATGCTAGAAGTCGCAGTCGTCATTTAAAAGGGGTATTTTTGTCATTTTGATTCACGATTGTTTAGGCGGGATTTTTGATTTTTTTTGGCGCCCACACTCTGCGACCGATGTGTGGCCTATATTCAGCCACGTCCCGCAGGCTGAGAAACTCTCTCAGCCCGCAGGCTGAGGTACAGTAAGCCCTATATATATATATATATATATATATATATATATATATATATATATATATATATATATATATATATATATATATATATATATATATATAGAGAGAGAGAGAGAGAGAGGTCTTTATGTGAGAAACTTTCTCACACGAAGACCATGAGAAAACCATATACGAGTAATCATGTGGATGATCTGAACTGTTCATCTTGATCTACATATTTTATTTAGGTTACCAATAAAAATCACGCGATCCCTAGTCTTTTTACCCATGCAATAAGTGGTTACAAAACAGACGTTATATTCGTCGTTGAATAAAGATGTCATTTGATGTATAGGTAAAAAAGCTCAGAATCGCGTGATTTTTTATTTATAGCCTAATTAAAGTACGGAGATCAAGATGAACGTTAGGATCATTTACAGAATCGCTCTTGTATGATTTTCTCACGAATCTTATTTTGAGAAAGTTTCTCACTAGAATATTTTCCTATATATATAGATATATATATATATATGTATATATATATATGTATATGTATATATGTATATGTATATGTATATATGTATATGTATATGTATATATATGTATATGTATATATGTATATGTATATGTATATATATGTATATGTATATATATATGTATATATATATATATATGTATATATATATATATATGTATATATATATATGTATATATATATATATATGTATATATATATATATATATGTGTGTGTGTGTGTGTGTGTGTGTGTGTGTGTGTGTGTGTGTATATATATATATATGTGTGTGTGTGTGTGTGTGTGTGTGTGTGTGTGGGGTTACTATACCTCAGCCGACAGCTGAGAGTTTCTCAGTCGGCATGACGTGGCTTCATATTAGCCGTAGAGAAGTCAAAAATTTAGGCGGTAAAAGGAGACCCTCAACTACTTTTTGTTACCTAATAACTAAAATACCCTCAGTTTCAATTTTAATCTAGTTACAACTGTTCCTCCACTAAAAAAATTACAGACCTAAAAATTTTGAGTTTTTTTCAAACAAAAAATTACAGATCTTGATTACTAAATTTTAGAAAAATAAATTATTTTAAAAGAATGCAACCATGGTCGCATTAATGTTCAAGTTTTTTTTTGAAAGATGCTTTAATCACAATAAAAATCTATTACTGTGACTTGAAACAGTTTATTTTATTTTATTTTTTTGTTTTCTGAAACTGCAATCGAAGTCGTAGTTTCTAAAAAGAAAAATTTTGGATTTAAATTTTTTAATATCATTTTCACTTTTTAGATTTATTTTTGTTTTACATTGCGACCTTTGGTCGCAGTCTTGCAGCCTTTTTTTATTTTTTTGATTAGGGTCGCAGTATTTTTTCGACCTTGCTAAGCTAAATAGGATATTGCGACCGTGGTCGCAGTCTTATGAAATAAGAGTCGTAGTTAATTGAAGCAGTGACAATAATCTTGTAAGTTAATGAATTAAGATGATTAGAAGATTGCGACTTTGGTCGCAGTCTTATGTAACAGCAGTTTCTTTGAGAATGTTGTATTTGATAACAATGCGACCTTGATCATAATATTTTTTATTAAGTAACCTAAATAGAATACTGCAACCATGTTCGCATTCTTATGAAACAAGAGAGAAGTCAATTGAAGCAGTGAACAAGGTCTCGAAAGTTAAGTAATTAAGATGGTTAGAAGACTGCGACCGAAGACTACGACATTGGTCGTAGTCTTATGTAATAGCAGTCTTTTTGAAAAGTTTTGTTTGATAAAACTGCGACCTTGGTCGCAGTATTTTATAACTTATTTTCCATTTTCGGACCAAGGTCGCAGTCTTTTTATTAATAAATTTTAATTGGACTGCGACTTTGGTCGCTGTCTTATAAAATAAATGGTTTGAAGATGAAATTTCATACTGCGACTATGGTCACATAATTCAATTTTATCTGACAATTTATTATTATGAATGCGACTAAAGTCGCAGTCCTGATGAAAATGATAGCTTTTAAAATAATTTTTTTCCTTTGACTTCAGTAGCATTTCTGATAGATTTGTTATATATTTATGTATATTTTATTTTGTCTTTCAAATTTTAAATCGAATAGCTAATATTTTCGATGATGAAAAATTTTAGATGGGCTTTCCTTTGGAAGAAGAAGAAGAAGAGAAGAATCACGATGAAAATATTAAAGCTGACATCCCAAGGGAACATGAACCTGTCAAAATAGCTGCTGGAGATCTAGGTCTGCAACTAAAAATTAATATCTGATCTCGCTCTCGCTTTTTTAGAACGACATTCTCTACAAGTCAAAAATCTAGATCTGACAGCGTGAGAAGACACAGAGAGGTAGACATATAAAAGGGGAGAAAAAATAATAATAAAGAATATAAAACTAATACATCATTCCAATAAAAGACAAACGATAGGGGCTTTTAGTAATTTCAATTATTTTCAAAAGCGGGGCGTCATTTTAGATTGCTGAATTATGTGACTCATAATGTGCCACGTCACCGCAGGCTGAGAGGGACTCTCAGCTGTCGGCTGATATACATATTTCTATTTATATATATATATATATATATATATATATATATATATATATATATATATATATATATATATAATATATATATATATATATATATATATATATATATATATATATAGAGAGAGAGAGAGAGAGAGACTTCTGTCCTTCCAAAAGTATTTGAGCTCGAATCTTTTCCACTCAAATATATAAACTTCTGTCCTTCTAATTTTTCCCACTTAAATTTAACTTTCCGACATTTGAATATAAGATCCACTCTGTTGAAGTTGATTTATATTATTTCAGGTATCTATAAATCAAAAATTAAGTGTTTTGAATATTTTTTGTCCATTCATCAAGTCAAAAATCTAGATCTGACAGCGTGAGAAGACACAGAGAGGTAGACATATAAAAGGGGAGAAAAAATAATAATAAAGAATATAAGATTAATACATCATTCCAAGAAAAGACAAACGATAGGGGCTTTTAGTAATTTCAATTATTTTCAAAAGTGGGGCGTCATTTTAGATTGTTGAATTATATGACTCATAATGTGCCACGTCACCGCAGGCTGAGAGGGACTCTCAGCTGTCGGCTGATATATATATATATATATATATATATATATATATATATATATATATATATATATATATATATATATATATATATATATATATATATATATATATAGAGAGAGAGAGAGAGAGAGAGAGACTTCTGTCCTTCCAAAAGTATTTGAGCTCGAATCTTTTCCACTCAAATATATAAACTTCTGTCCTTCTAATTTTTCCCACTTAAATTTAACTTTCCGACATTTGAATATAAGATCCACTCTGTTGAAGTTGATTTATATTATTTCAGGTATCTATAAATCAAAAATTAAGTGTTTTGAATATTTTTTGTCCATTCATCAAGTCAAAAATCTAGATCTGACAGCGTGAGAAGACACAGAGAGGTAGACATATAAAAGGGGAGAAAAAATAATAATAAAGAATATAAGATTAATACATCATTCCAAGAAAAGACAAACGATAGGGGCTTTTAGTAATTTCAATTATTTTCAAAAGTGGGGCGTCATTTTAGATTGTTGAATTATATGACTCATAATGTGCCACGTCACCGCAGGCTGAGAGGGACTCTCAGCTGTCGGCTGATATATATATATATATATATATATATATATATATATAGAGAGAGAGAGAGAGAGAGAGAGAGAGAGAGAGAGAGACTTCTGTCCTTCCAAAAGTATTTGAGCTCGAATCTTTTCCACTCAAATATATAAACATCTGTCCTTCTAATTTTTCCCACTCAAATTTAACTTTCCGACATTTGAATATAAGATCCACTCCGTTGAAGTTGATTTATATTATTTCAGGTATCTATAAATCAAAAATTAAGTGTTTTGAATATTTTTTGTCCATTCATCAAGCAACGTAAAATGGACAGCGAAAGTAGTGAGTTGGTTAGATCTATGACTTTAGACATACAAATTCTCGATCCGGTCATTTCATTATGATTTAAACAAATAAAAACTCCTACAAGCCAATTTTTGTTAGGTTGTAAATGTTTTGCAGTGTTAAACTAACCAACTCATTATTTAGGCCGTCCGTTTTTTTTTCTACTTAATGTATGGGTAAAAAGTATTCAAAACACTTAATTTTTGATTTATAGATACTTAAAATAATATAGATCAACTTCAACGTAGGCCGTCCGTTTTTTCCCTACTTGATGTATGGGTAAAAAGTATTCAAAACACTTAATTTTTGATTTATAGATACTTAAAATAATATAGATCAACTTCAATGGAGTGACTCTTGTATTTAAATAAAACTTTCAAGAAGAAAGAAACGTCTATTTTGATCAAGGTGTGTACACTCGCCCAATGCACAGGCCCTCCCTCGATCAACTCGGTTTTGTTTCCTCTAGGAATGCACTGGGGCCTCAATGAGCTTGTGTGCGCGCGAGCACCCCCTGATTTCTAACCCACACAACTCATCATGAAAGTGACTCTATATATAAACACTAAAGAGTTCTTTTCCTATCTAATGTGGGACTAAAAGAACATTGCTTAATTTTAAAATACCCTCAAAAAACTAATGACAAGTGTGTGTGTATAACTTCAACGGAATGGATCTTGTATTCGGATGATGTATGGTTGAGCTCGAATGCTTCCAAAACTATGCAACTCTATGTCTTTCTATATATATAATGGTGGGGCTTTGTGATTTAGCCTTATGCGTAGTGAGTGCTCATAAATAAAAGATGAAAATTCACTTGGTGAGTAATCTGATCTCTCCGACTATTGTGGCTAATTACAAATCGTGCCACTATCCTTTAGCAGTGGCCGTTTGATCTATAACAAAATGACTAATTTGCGGTGATAAAAAGAAAAAAAGGAATTGTTCTATTCGTTCAAGTGTGTTCATAATTAGGGTGGTAACGTAAATCATAACATATGTAGACAGGGATACCGAACCAGAATACACTATCAAAAGGTTTAGACGGGGAGTAGCCACAAAGGGAGAGTGAACACCATCAAATGAACTGAAGATGAGCAATAATAACCCAATGAAATTCTTGGCAGAAAGGACAGATAAATCTCCATAGAGAATCTTGAAAACCCTAACCTTTTGGGCAGTATCAAAGTATTGGGATGTTTTAAAAAAGAAAATAAAAAGGTTTTGCATATTTACACAAGATCTTGAGCTTTACATCCAAGAACATGGCATCAATTGTTAAAAAGATGAATGACCTTTACACTGTACAGTTAGAATGTTGGTTTACACTGAGCCAAGGACATGCGACTCGGCAAGTTTTGGCAGAAGGAAGCGACGGCTGGGTATATGACATACTGGATTAAACTGTTTACAGTAGCGAGGGTTGGCCCAAATTTGTGTCTCCCCTCGCTGGCAGAGATGATGGGTGTAGCTAACTCCTCTCGCCCCTCACGCGGGTCCCTAGTTCTCTGTGGAGAAGGAATGACTCTCCTCGGTCCCCAGTCAATGCCCCGTAGTCCAAGCTGCACAGAGTCAATTGCCTCAGCAACTTCTCAAGGCAAGTCTGCATACAGTTCTCAGCATCCTCCAGGTCGGGGTTTGTTGATAAGACGACTGCATTTACTGCATCTGCAACAAACTCGCGCTGGGATGTATTGAGTAGATATCCAACACAGGACTCTAAAGGTTCGCCATATGCCAAGAGTGCAACAACATCCTACAATGAAGGGAATATTGGTAAATCAAGCAAAATATTTCATAATCCACACGGCAAAGGCAAAAAGATAATGCAGCACTGTATGAAATGTCCTCAAAAGTTCTTGGGGGAGAGAAAAGAAGCATCCCTAATCTCGTGCTTATATCTTGCATTCCATTTTTTTCTTCTCCAATGTCTACATTATTTAATATTTAATGGGCAGGCTGATGAACTATCAACTTAATTTTAACAGTAGCAGCTAGATTGTACCAGCACCAACAGTTGATGATTGTCATAATAGAAGGTTGTACATGAAAGAAAATGGCTTACTAGTTATATGTAATTGGCCCTATGGTTCAGATACTATAGATAGAAGTAAACTTGTTCAAAGCATATATATATTTATATAATTCAAGTTGAAGGCAAAGACAATTAAAATTTGCGATAGGGAATGTAGCACTCATCTCTTAGGCACAATATCTTCAGCTAACTGAAAGAGATTCCTTGCTTTACGATAAAACAACCAGTTTAAACGAGAATTATCGAGAAGTAGAATTGTACCCCAAGTAGCTCAGAGAATGGTCTCACGTTGAAATATTTAGCCAGTTGGGCTTGAGCATAGGTGATTGCATCTTCCAGGTTCTCGACCTACATAACAAATAACAAGCGTGAAGTGAATGGAAGTGTGCCAACAAAAAATGAAGTTGAACTATAATGGAGCAGATACAAGCCAACTGGTCCCACTGATCCCATCTGAATTAGCAAAAAGAAATGCAGGAACCTTCTGCAAGTAGCCAAAAATGCAGATCTAGAAGAAAAAAAATATTTTGGGTATCGATAATACTACCTTACTGGTCCTCAAGCAAGGAAAATTTGGTGTTCACGATCATTAAAAGATGAGTATCAAATTCTGCTCAAATAGTGGTATAGTGGTTACACAACAAGCTTGAGGAAATGCAGCATGCATGCAAAAGAATCATCCACAAAAATTTGTTCATTTTTAAAAAAGATAAAATGCACTATTAAAAAGAGATAGACTTGTGTCCTTCCAAAAGGATTTGAACCCGAATCCTATTACAAGTGTCCAACTGAAACTAGCAAAAAGAACCAGAACCCTGAAAAGAGCGTTTTTGGTGTGGTACTACTAGCTAAGTGATCCTTACAATCAAGTGAGCTATTCACTCTCAATCATGTGAGCTGCAAGAAAATTCTAGCTGCAACAAACTATATTAAGAAGCCATTAGTCCTGTCTTGATTGGGCTCTCTCTCAGCATACTCCATTCTTCCATGCATGGTTCTAAATCTCAGCCGATATGGCCAACATATCGGTTTTGACCCATACCGATATGATTCGGTGAAAAAAATCAGTTATATCGGTTTGAGTCGATATGGTTGGTATTGGCCGATATATAGGCCGATATGTATCTGATGTCGAACGATATTGCACTTTTTTTTCCTTGGGTTTCTTTCTTAACAAACTTGATTTGAGCTTAACTTTTTGAAAAGCTATATTATGCTATTATTATGAAATTGAGACTTGAGAATATTTATTAAATATTTAATAGTTTATGATATTGTTTAATTTTACTCTGTGTGCATGATGTTTATCACTTCATATATGTTGTAAATGGCAGGTTGAGAATCAGGATGGGTAATATTTCTTATGTTTTGTTTTGTTTATATATCAAGTTGTATGTGTTTTCTGTAATTCTTGAGCAGATATTTTGCTTTTTGCAAGTCTCTTTCTCAGACTAATATATAAAGAGTAAAGATTTCATCTTTTATTGTTCCTTTCATTCATCCAATTCCAAGAAGTAGTAAGCTTTTCATGATTCATGCTACATAATTATAAATTATGAGTTGCTGAAATTATACGTAGAATTGATTTGCAAATTTCTAATTTTATTTTAGTGCATTGTCTATATATTGCTTAAACTTGAATGATTTGCATGCATGTTGTCACATATTTATACAGTAGCTGACATATAAAACTTTATAATTACGTTTAAGTTATCAATACACACACACACACACACGATATGGACATCCGATATGATCCCATGTCCATGATATATGATATCCGCTATCCGATATGAAAAAGCCCCAACCAGTATGAACTCGATATTCGATATTTAGAACTTTGCTTCCATACCACATTACAAGGAGCTCCTACAAGAAAGCATCCTACAAGAAAGCACTCTAGAACATTTTCCATCTATTACCTAGTTTCCATACATCCATGTTTGAAATACCACTTCAGGCTCTCAAAATAGTAGGGATACTTCCGAGCCTATAGAATTTAAATTGTTGTTGGAGTATAAAAGAGTAGGTAGGGACACTTCTTGAGAGGGGAGAAGGTCCAGGTTTGGTTCCTGTGTGGAAAATTTCTCGCTGAAAGAAACAGTGACAGAAGCCGTATCTATAGCTTAAAAATAAAGTAACTAAATACATTAAGTCAGTTGTACGTGTTCATCGGAAAGAGCAACACGCAAAGGCATCATCAACATTTCTGAGGATTACAATTTCATGGAATTGTTTACGGAAGTGTGAAAACCGTCATCATTGTTCTACTACATATTACCGTAGTATCTATATTATAGAAACAAAAGATGTAAAGATTTACCCGAATATATTCAATAAATCTTTGAGAATGAAGCAAGAAACAAACAACTGATGCATCATCCTGCAGACAGAAAATGAAATGTTGCAAGTTTTGGATTAGAAGAGAGACATGCCCACAATGCACATTAAAGCGACATAATAAGAGAGAGCAATAAATACGTGTTAGTCCACAACAAAATATCTACTAAAACTTGGATTGAAAAACTCAAGACACAATGGAGGATAACTAACAAAAAGATACCAATAAAACTGTAGTGGTCAAAATTTGACCCTTACAAGATAATGATACGTGTTCTTACAACCAGGAGCCTTAGTCATTTTGGAGCCATTCCAGAAGCCGCTCTTCTCCCCAAGGACACTTCCATCACGGGAGCTCCAATGCTCTCAGTCATCCCGGAGCCCCCAGTCATTCCAGAGCCCCCCCTGATGGGGGCATCACACCGGTTCCTCTACATGCATATCAGCGCCATCGCCGTCGTGTCACATCGGCACCTTTGGGTCTGATTTTGAGCCCTAGTTGTTTATGAGTCAGTTGATATTACTGGAGGATCGTGTAGTCCATATTTTATTCTGTTTGTTGTTTTTCGTTTGAGTCCAATAAGACTTCGTTTGAGTCAGTTTGAGGAGTCCTGATTAGGTCTAGTTTATCGAGTCTTCTTTTACTTCGTATTGCTTTATTGAGTCCAGTATGTTTAGTACCACATCGGTTACATGGTGAAGCACTTTTTTTTGTAAGGATCTATTTAAGAGACTCAGTTAGATTAATAAAGATATTGAATATTTTTGGATATAAAGCTTTACTTGAGTTTTGATTCGGTCTATTTTTGATTAATTCAACTGGTGGTGAAGCCGAAATTCAGGTTGCGACCTGTGATCATATCCAAAATCCTAAATTTTCTAATTTGGTATTTGATTCAACATCATTTTGGTATCAGAGCTATCACTTTAATGCTGTTCCACTAATAAATTGTGAGTGAGTGAATCTGCTGGCCATATTTGCTACATCTGAGTATTACATTAGAACTATTCTTAATTCTAGGCACGTATTGATTCATTTTGGAATTTAAAACGATCAACAAAACACCACTTTCTATTATCTGATCGCTTTAATTAAATTTGTGTTCCCTAGATGGAAATGAGTAGTGGTTACTTACTGCGTACCAGAACTGAATTACTTGTTGATTTATCATTTTATTTTGATCATTCTGTATTAGGTTTCATAGTTGATATCTCTTAATCATTTTAGCTTCAATTAGCATTGTCTTAGATTTTGCATTCAGACACAATGTTCAATGACCACGCGTAGTGGAACACTGTATCGCCCCCACGATCCAACTCTTGAAATGGAATCTATACTAGACAATTTCGCCAAGCCCCTAGAAAGGTTAACCACTCGAATGGAGAACGTTGACCAAGAATTGAGAAATACTAGAGAACGAGAGACTACCGACAATGTTAGTGAAAATGGACCTCGTGTTGGACCTCGCCACCCTAGGAAAATGACCAAAATGACTTTACAGAAGCGAATTTTAAGAACATAAAACTTGAAGCACCACTTTCGATGGTCAGTTGAATCCCCAAATCTTTCTCGATTGGATTTCTGACATAAACCATTATTTTGACTGGTATGATATGTCTAACGAGAAAAGGGTCCAGTTTGGCAAAATAAAATTTATGGGTCAGGCTAGACAATATTGGACGACTGTTGAGAAACTGATGAGACTCAGACATCAGGAATCTATTCAAACTTGGGATGAGATGAAACTGAAACTCCAAGAGAAATACCTGCCTGTGTCATACAAACGTCTATTTCACCAATGATAATGTTTGACTCAAAGCAATCGACCAGTATCAGAGTACATTAAGAAGTTTGATCGATTTTTAGTGAGATGTGGTGAGGATGAGTCTGATGCCATAGTCTTATCTAGATTTCATTCATGACTTAAGGATGAGCTTAAACGTGAGCTAATCGTTAGAGATATCTCGAATCTAAAGCAAGTTATTCAAGTTGTCTAGGAGTTAGATAAATTCCAGGCTTCCTCATTATCTAGACGCACCTACTATAAGGACAATCCCAACAGAAATACTGTTAAATATCAACCTAATCCATCCTAATCTCAGTCTCGTTTTGGACCTAGTAACTCCAATTTTAGGCGCGAAGACAAAGGCAAAGGAATCGCAGGTGAGTCGTCTAGATTCATTCAACAGACTCAATGTTTCAAATGCTAAGGGTATGGTTACGTTTTAGCACAATGTCCGAGTAAGTCGAAGACGTTGATTATTAAAACTCAATCGGACAGTAACCATGATGATTTAGATGAAATCGTCCATGACCATGAAGGAGATGTTTGGGAAGATGATTTTTTTTATCAGACCGTCACCTTAAGATGTATTTTGAGCATGCATTCACCGTCAGTTGACGATGTAGATAAAATTACCCGTCACCTGAATGTAATGAGGTGCGTCCTGACTCAACCTAAAGAAAATGACGACTTGCGTAGAATTTTAATTTTTCAAACTCTCACTAAAATTGGTGATAATAATTGTCGAGATCATTGATAGTGGGAGTTGCATCAACGTCATCTCCTCGAGTATGGTAACTAAACTTTGGCTAAAGACTGTTTTTTCATCCTCAACCATATAAAGTGTCATGGGTAAATTCTGCGTCCATTGATGTGAAAGATAGGTGTCTTATTCCGATCTTATTTGCCACATATTCGGACAAAACTTAGTGTGATGTAGTCACCATGGACGTGGGTTATATCATTTTGGGACGACCTTGGTTATATGACCGAGATGCCACTATTTATGGACGTCTAACTCATGTTCATTTGTTCATGAGGGAAAAAAAAGATCAAATTAGCCCTGTTGCGACCAACTCAGCCTACTGAGACTAAGCAAACTGAAGCATCTAACAGCAAGAAGGCGTTAACGCTGATCAGCCCCAAACTTATTGATAAGGAGATTCCCAAGGGATCCACAGTTATCGCACTTATTGCTAGAGAGATCAATGATGATTCTCTGGAGTAGATTTCTCTGGTAGCAATCTCTTTATTGAAGGAATTTGCTGATGTTTTTCAGAGGAACTCCGGATAATCTACCTCTTATGTGTGACATCCAACACACCATATATTTGATTTTGAGATCTTCTCTTCCCACTTCCCTCACTGTAGAATAAATCCGATAGAACATGCTAAACTCAAAATGTAAGTTGATTAGCTTCTGAATAAGAGGTTCATTAAAGAAAATATGAGTCAGTGGGCAGTGCCAGTATTGCTAACCCCCAAAAAAGTGAAATAAAAAAGACGGTTCGTGAAGAATGCACGTGGATAATCGCGCTATCAACAAGATCACCGTCAAATATCAGTTCCCCATCCCAGACTGGATGACATGTTGGACATGATGTCTGGAGCCACCATCTTCTCAAAAATCGATTTGAAAAGTGACTACCATCACATTCGAATTCGTCTAGGAGATGAGTGGAATACCGCTTTCAAGACCAAAGATGGTCTGTATGAGTGGATGGTCATGCCTTTTGATTTGACAAATGCTCCCGGTTTGACAAATGCTCCCAGCACTTTCATGTGAGTGATGACACAAGTATTAATGCCCTTTATGGGTAAATTATTGGTCATCTATTTTGATGATATTTTGATTTACAATAAGACACTGGAGCACCATGTGAGTCATCTCAGGCAAGTTTGTTGTAACGCCCCGTTCCCGCGGATACGGAGACGTTACTGCGACGTATATACGTAGGTCAGAAATACCCTCTCATATATACGCTAAGCATCAGTACAGGCAAGAATCAGAGTACGGAAGCATGTGGTGCATTATACATTCCAACATATGAGTACAATTGCAAAGTTATCACCAGATGTGACAAATATTACAAGAATGTTACATCACTGATAAGCGCAAATGCGAGAATACAAGGAGATGTACATGTATGAACAGTATAAAGGCACTCACGAGTTTACAAAAGAAAAACTCGAGAGGCGCACAAGGGGGCCTGGAAGGATAGAGCTTCAAATGGTCCGCTGGAGATCCAAGCTACAGCTGCACCTCACAGGTCAGCAACAAAGAGAATCCCCTAGCCCCAAACTCCAGGACCTGGACATGAGGATCCAGAGGAGTCAGAACTCCCCCAGCAAATGGTGATGCGAATGCCAGATGGCGTACCAAGATAAATACAAGTGTATCGATAAAACCGAATCATAATCATACATTGAAAACCATATTGTGAGCATAAGCATGCAGAAGCAAGTAGAGACAGTAATCGATATCAAGCCGGGAGCATTCATGATATAACATGATAAAAGCAGGTAACGAGGCGGTGAATAAAGTAGACAAGGCAACACCAGATATCTCCTAAACTAACATAAAACCGATAAAACTGATAAAATCGAATAAAACTAATTACGAGCAAAACCGATCGCACCAGCTCAGGTCACGGCTCCATGAGACTAGTACATCGAAGGAATAATCCAAACAAGGAAACTCTCATCTATATACCTTTATCTCATGTCACCGTAATCCAAGTGCGTACAACCGAGTTACAAAACAGCACAACAAATTGTATATTAGCCTCTTATTATAATTAGGGCCATCTAAGTTGTAGGCTTCAGTATGCGTCCCATTCCACATACTTCCACTCACAACTTATAGAGTAAGTTATTTGAAAACTGATAAAGTTCGATGAATCATGTTTCGGATGGGCCTCGTACATGCCAGGGACAACGGTCCAGGAGTATCCGGTGCTGAGCCGGAACGTACCGCTAGGTACCGGGACTTATTTATGCCCGAACAGGAATAGAGTATCGCAGATCCCATAGAAATAAGCCTAGGGCATGTGCATACCCGACAGGAATAAACAGGAGTATGGGTGCCAGCACACCCCACGGAATCCCTGGTGGCCGCCAGGTGATCCCTCAAGTATGTGGCCACGCGCGACTCGATAAGACCACCATAAACATGATTAATCAGGGCCCATCAGTGTTCCCCAAACCGGGTACAAGTTGTCTTATAATTATTAGTAGATAATTAACAATTTACGGGAATAGCAGGAGTACATAAGTACTATAGATTCAGGTCACTACATATATAATACAGGATAACACGGCAGGATTCCCGTGAATGTAATAATCACAGGTCAGGTATTAATATGTCAGGAGGCAGGTGGTAAGTCATGTTATAATGAGGAGCGAGTGCTAAGCAGTAAGTCATGTCAGGTGGTAACACATCAGTTGCTAAATGATACAGACGGGTGTATGTCAAGTGTTAACATGACAAGTATGTACATCATAATACCAAACGAGAATACCGATATAAATACATAATGTTATGCAAGTCAACCCGACGATGCGGGAAAGTCCAATAGGAAAGCGAGAACACTCGCCTAGAACTCAGAAAACACCGTGAAATGTCTGATGTCCGGAATCCAGGAAATCAACGCGTAAACGCGTTCAATATAAAGGAGGAGAGAGAACAGAGACGCGGGAATCGCAGACGCAAGAGTCGCGTTGCGCAGAGGCCCCAAACGCGGGGTTCGAGACCCGCGTTCTAGTAATGACACGAGGAGAACGCAGACGCGAGCATAAACTCTGCGTCGCGTTGATATAAGAACGCGAAGGTCGCGCTAAATAATTACTTGGACGCGGGGGTAAAATCCGCGTCTAGTAATTAAAGAGAGTGACAGGGGAAATGTGAGAGACGCAGGGAAAGACTGAGAGAGACGCAGAGAATCAGAGAAAGAAAGAAAGGAAAACAAGGAAAAAGAAGAAGGAAAGAAGGAAAGGAAAGAAGAAAGAAAAAGAAAGAAGGGAAGGGGGGAATGGTCGGCGATGGCCGGCGGTCACCGGCGGCGGCCGGAGAAGGCGGCCAAGACTCCAAGCCCAAGTTATCAAGTGGGGTGCAAGTCTAGTTCATTTGGAAAATTTGGAGTTTTGAAAATGGTGGTTCGGAGAGTGACGAGTAGGTCCGTTGGAAAGAGAATGACGAGGAGAAGAAGATGGCGTGTTTCGTGGTGGCTAAGGTGGTGTAGATGGTGGTGGGAAGGTGGTGAAGTTGATGGTGAGAATGGGTTGTTTTGGTTAGAAATGGAGGAAGAAGATGGTGATGAAGATGGTGTTGTGGTTGTTGTTGTTATTGTTGGAATGGAGGAGATGGAGGGGAGAATGGTGGTGGAGTTGGTGGAGGAGATGGTGGTGGAAATAGAGGGGGAGGTGGAGCATGGCCGGCCAAAGGAAGCACCATGCTGTGCTCGTTGGCTTGCTGTTGGCTGGAAGTGAAAGATGGAAATAAATTAATGAAAGAGAGAGGAGTGGGGGTTTATATATATAAAGGAGTTTTGAAGGAATTACAAGTTGCCATTGGGATTCATATTAAATGAAACATGCGTTTCATTCAAAGGGAATGGACTGCGTCCTCATCCAACAAAGACTCGCGTCTGGCAATTGCCCAGACGCGAGGATGAAAACTCGCGTTTGGAAAAAACGCGAATACTGCGTTTACAGAAAGGACAAAAGTCAGATTTGACTTGATTGGAATTGATTAGCAGTGCATTAAATGCAGTATGGAGAGGATCTCTGCATTTAATGATGAATCCAGGTTGGTGAAACTTGCGTCTGAGAAAGGAGAGAGAAAATGGGAAAAAGAGAAAAGTGGAATATCTGGATAAAATTCCGGTATCTGGGAAAACACCGAAAACTCCGGAAAGTCCAAAAATAAGTAGTTTGGAAAGCTTCCCAAAATTCTCAAAAATAATAAAATAATAAATATTATATAAAGATTTTTGGTGAAATTGGTTTTCAGAAATTCAATCCCATTTTCATAATAAAAATCCTGAAGTCAACCGTCAATACCGGTCTATACCGGGTCGGCCGGATTTTGATAAAATCTGAAAAATCTCAAAAAATACCTGAAAGGAGAAAATATAATTCTAAGAAGTAATATGAAAGCGGAATTCAGAAATTTGATTCCAATTGTAAACTAAAATTTCTGGAATCAACCAGTGATACTGGCCGACACCAAATCCAGTGGAATTTCGATAAATTTAGAAAAATCTCAGAAAAAGTATTTAGATAAAAATGTGATTTTAAGAAGTTATGGAAAAGTCGTTTCCTAAAATTCAACTCCGTTTGTAAATTAAAAATCCGAGAATCGGTCAGTGGTACTAGTCGACACCGGTTTTGAAGATTTTCAATTTAATTCTGAAAATTTTCAGAAAATCATGAAAAATCTAAAATATTAGAAAATGATGTTTGAAACTGAAATCGGTCAAATCCGAATACCAGAAAGACTAAATCGAGTAATAACCTGAGATCGGGTCCCCAGTTCAGGCTAGGGTGAGTCCGAGTCCACGAATCTGGATCCAAGGTCAAACGATTATATAAATAATTCATAATACAAAATAAATACAGAAAGTAAATCAAAAAAATATGATCGAGAAATCTGAATACGCAACTAAGTACGTATTCCGGGAGCAGGGTGTTACATTTGTCATGCATTGCGAAAAGAGCAACTGTATGCAAATCTTAAGAAATGCGTGCTCATGACTGACAGTCATATTCTTGGGGTTTGTTATATCAACTCAAGGGTTTAAGCTGATCCTCAGAAAATCCAGACTAATGAGCCTAAAAATATTAAAGTAAGAAGTTTTCATGGGCTGACGATGTTCTACAGGCGATTCATAAAGGGATTCAACACTATTATGGCCCCAATTACAGATTGCCTGAAGAAAGAAGAGTTCTAGTGATGCGTAACCGCTACCAAGGCATTCAAACAACAAATGACCGAAGCACCTGTAATGAGACTTTCTGATTTCTTCAAGGTGTTCGAAGTTATGTGCGATGCCTCAGGCATTGGCATAGGTGGAGTACTCAGTCAAGAAAGGCACCCAATTGCCTTCTTAGTGAAAAAATGAGCGAAGCTAAAATGAATTACTCCATATACGATAAAGAATTCTATGTAGTTGTGCAATCATTATGCCATTGGCGACATAATCTCTTACCGCAAGAATTTATTCTTTACTCGGACCAGAAATCTTACGGTATCTTAACTCGCAGAAGAAGCTCAGTGCTAGACATAATAGATGGATTGAGTTTATGCAAGACTATACTTATACCTTGAAGCACACATCTCAAGTTGAGAATAAGGTAGCGGATGTGCTCAGTCGACGCACCTATGTGCTTAAACAACTAAACGCTGAGGTAGTAGGCTTTGAGCGAATCAAGGAAGACTGTGTCATGCCCGATTTTGGAGAGATTTTTGGTGCTTTGAAGCAAGAGGTGATACAGGAGATAGATGATTTCCTACTCCAGGATGACTATCTTTTTCAATTTTGACGTTATGCATTCCCCGTATCTCACTACGAGACTATCTTGTTTGGGAACTGCGTGTTGGGGGTCTTGCTGGTCACTTCGGACGAGAGATCATAAATGCGGTAGAGAGTATGTTTTACTGGCCAAGCCTAAAACGAGATGTTGCGAGGCTAATAGGGCAATGTCGCACCTGCTAATTGGCCAACAGCGAAAACAGAACACTGGCTTATATATGACTCTACCCGTGCCAGATAGCCTCAGGCAAGACGCAAGTATGAATTTCGTACTTGGACTTCCAAAGATTATCAAGAAGCACGATTCCATATTTATAGTTGTAGACCGTTTTTCAAAGATGGTCCACTTCTTACCATGCAGCAAGACTTCTGATGCTTCCAAATTGCTCAGATCTACTTTGACGGAGTAGTTAAGCTGCATGGTTTACCCAAAACTATTGTGTCAGATAAAGATGTCAAGTTTATGAGTTATTTTGGAACTCTCTATGGCACACAATATGGGACTAAGCTCAAATTTTCTACTGCTTTTTATCCCCAAACAAATGGTCAAACCGAGGTGGTTAACAGGAGCCTAGGAAATTTTTTGCGATGTCTGGTCAGTGAACATTTACGAAATTGAGATCTCACTTTACCCACTGCCGAATTTTCATATAATAGTTCATGTAATAAGTTAATATGCATGAGTCCATTTGAGGCAGTGCACGGTTACAAACCTAAAAAGCCTATAGATTTTATTCTCATGACACAACATCCTAGACCGTCCGAGTCAGCATCTGCATTTGCATCCTATATACATGATTTGCATAAAGAAATCAACAAGAAAATTCAGGAAAGTAATGTTCAGTATAAATCTTATGCTGAGTTGCACCGCAGGCACCTTGAATTTAATAAGAATGATTATGTAGTGATTCGGATTCGTCCGGAGCGGTTCCCACCTGGAGCTGTTAAGAAATTAACTGCTCGTAGTGCTAGCCCTTTTAAAATCCTTAAAAAAATTAATCCAAATGCCTATGTAACTGATTTACCTCCGGACTTCGATTATTTCGACATTAATATACTAGACTTGGTAGCTTATAAAAGTCCTCCTTTTAACCCTGATAATCCACTTGTGGATCTTGATAAGCGTACCCCCGAGCCTTTATTTAAAGGACCCCACTTTCTCCCACTACCAACAACAATTGACCCATTTACAGCAGAACAAATTAAAAGTATAAAAGATGATCAGATCATCTCTACTAGGGACAGACGATATCTAGTACATTGGAGAGGTCGTTTAGAATCTGATGATACATGGATTACTAGAAAAGACCTACGCGATTAGACCCGGATTTGTTAGAGTTTTATGAGTCATTTGGAGTCATACTCGACGAGGTCGAGTTCTTTTCACCCCTAGAGTGCTGATGGGGTATCATCACACCTGTTCCTCTACGTACATATCAGTGTTGTCGCCGTCGTGTCACATCAGCACCACTTTGGGTCTGATTTTGACCCTAGTTGTTTATGAGTCAGTTGATATTATTAGAGGATCCTGTAGTCCATATTTCATTCTGTTCGTTGTTTTTCGTTTGAGTCAGTTTGACGGTCCTAATTAGATCTACTTTATCGAGTCTTATTTTATTTCATATTGCTTTATTGAGTCCAGTATGTCTATTACCACATCAATTATATGGCGAAACTCTTCTTTGTAAGGGTCTATTTAAGAGACTCAGTTTGATGAACAAGGATATTAAATATTTTTGGATATAAAGCTTTGCTTGAGTTTTGATTCTGTCTATTTTTGATTGATTAAGCTGGTGGTGAAGCTAAGATCTAGGTTGCGACTTGTGATCAAATCCAAAACCCTAAATTTCTAATTTTGTATTTGATTTCATATCACCCACACTCTGACGACCTCAGCTCCGCATAAGTCAATCACGGCAACAGATCATCCCTGATCTCCGCCTTCAGTTACGTCATGGCAACAGATCATCCCTGATCTCCGCCTTCCGATACGTCACGGCAGTAGATCATGTCTGATCTCCGCTTTCAGTTACGCAGCCTGATCTTCCTTCACGTTCTTAACGTGAAACGCCCTTTAGCCTGGGCAGTTATAGACAGAGGCAGATTTCTCTGCATGCAATCCCAATAATCAAGCGCCAATTATCACGGTCATTGCAACAAATTTACACGTGCAGATCATGCGATCACGAGGATCACGCCTATACCATTTGCTAGTACTAAGAGAAATTTAAAAAGTAATAATTTTCAATCAGTTCAAAGTACATCAATGTACCTCCACCTCCTACAACTATAGTTAAAAAATGCTTTTTAAATGAACAAATATATGTATTTCTTTCAAAAAGCAACATACCTCCAACAACTTTGATTCATGCTAGATGCAACTGCAAGTAATGGGCAATTTTATCCTTTTCACACTTGAGCCACTCCTCAGACTATAAAAGAAACAAAGACCATTGACAAGAACCATGGTAAAATACGTGCACACGAGATGGAGAGAGCTGACTTGGGGGAGGTCGCCATCGACGCAATTGGAGGTCGCTATCGACGCTTTGCTGCTGACCAGAGAACTGATCGCAGGGGAGGTCTTTGTCGGCACAGAGAGAGGTCGTTGTGGAAGGATCAACCGCAAAGGGAGGTCGTCGTCGAAGGGGAGGTCACCACAGGAGGATCAACGCTTTGGAAACTTCGTCATCGTCGAGCTTCGGGAGCCCTAATTCCCCAGGAGGATCGTCGCCGCTGTGAGCTTCAGGAGCGTCAGATAAAATTAGAGTTTTGGGAGCTTCATCGTCTCGTCGCTGTGAGCATCGAGAGCTTCTTCGTGAGATTCGAGAACTTTGTCGTCGCCAAAGGAGATCGAGGATGCGGATAAATTTAGGGCTCGCGAGCCCTAATTCTCTAACACACGACAATTATATTCCCAATTGTTGGATCGGGTTTGAGTTCAGTTAGCTTAATGAGTTTGAAATTCGAACCCATTTAGAAAATGGTTGAAAACGTTTAAACGGTCTTAATCACCGATTAGTCGCTTAAGCGAATTAATCACTTGGCCGAGTAATTCGACTGCTTTCTTCAAGTTCTGTTCGATTTCGGGTTGAAAATCTTTAAGCGGCTGATTAAACCTTTTTATAGAACACTGCACATATTGATCAAGTATAAATATACCTTCTCCTCCAACGAGAAAGAGGCCCTTTTTAACTTCTTGATCCTTCTACTTCCAGTTAAGCCCATCACTGAGACTCTGGCATTCAATTCTTGTAAGTCTTATAATCTGCAAAATACAGTGGATTCTTTTCCTCCCCGTTATTTTTTCTCGATTTAGGTTTCCACGTAAAAAATCATATGACACTCTTTTTTTGTGTTGTGCATTACTTTATCACTCACCCCCTCTCTAATCTTGCTTGTGGTGTAGATCGACCGTCTGATCACTCGTGGTGGATA
This sequence comes from Agave tequilana, assembly GCA_038442645.1. Lineage (NCBI taxonomy): Eukaryota > Viridiplantae > Streptophyta > Magnoliopsida > Asparagales > Asparagaceae > Agave > Agave tequilana. Next base: position 59,502 of record JAVJIF010017673.1, read on the forward strand.
ATCTCCACCACAAACTGGTACATTCATTGAGAACTGAGTCTCAATACTCAAATTTTTTCCTACCAAACTCATTCTAAAAAAAACCTCTCCAACGAGCTATAGCCCCCAAAAAGCAGCCGACCACCAAAGAAGAGACAACCTCCAAAGGCAAATCCATTGCCACCACTGCGGGATCATCCCTCAAAGCAGCCTTGACCTCAGCACATCGTGAAAGAGACTGTCTCTGCACCTTCACAAGGACAGCCAGAGACATCTACCATGTACGAAGTTCAGCTACTTCAAATGTTCGCTGACATGAGGGAGGAGATGGCGAAGCAGCAAGCCATGTTCGACTGCGAGCGAGAATAAACGACGCATGATCGAGAAAACGCAGCCCGTGAACTAGAGGAGATGAAGCACCTAAACGACTAACTTCTCACCCAGATCACGGCCATCCAAACACCCGAGGGTCGCCTCCATCACCAAAAAGGCCTACAGCTACCAAGGCCCCAAGTGGCGAGCGCTCCCAACGCCGGAGGCGATGCAAGTCAGACTCCCCAACTCTATCAGAACAATCTGACGGCAGATCGAGTTCGTCACATTCCTGCAAGAGGAATCAGCACGACCATACTCAGAGGAAGACCGAAGAGTTCATCCGTGTCAAAGATCTCGACAAGCTTGTACTGAAGAGAGTCGAAGAAGTAAGATGTCGCATAACGACAGATTCAGAGCCATCACCACCGATGCATCCAACGCTACCTTCTCTGAAGGCATACTGAATATGAATTTCTCAGAAAGTTCATGATTTCGACCTTTGATTGCTACCCCAGTCAGAGTGACTCGGTTTAGCACCTCCACGAATATCAGGACAAGATGGTGATCTATGCCAGAAACGACTCCATCTTGTACCGGATCTTCCCTCTAACTTGAAGGGAGTAGCCTCTGATTAGTTCTACTATCTTCCGCCAAGATCAATTTGCAGCTTCGAGGATCTCATTAGGTTGTTCCTCTCCTAGTACTCCTCTCCTAGTACTCCTCCTGCTAGGAGTTTAAGCAGAACAACTATCACTTTCTTCCCTTGAAGATGAGACGCTCTGACAGACTCAAAGCATACATTGGCTACTTTCAAAATAAACTAGCCAAAGTACATAACTGTAGCGAGGACACCTCCGCTCTCGCGTTCATCAGCGGGCTACAAATCACCCACCGGCTGTACAAGCGTCTGGTGAAGTACGTCACCCGTTGGAGCGAGGTCTTGTACCGAGCCCAACCATACATCCAGTTGAAAAAGCGATGAAAAGCTCTGTCAATCAATCTGTAAAAAATCTAATCTATAATACAGATTTAATATATATAATAGTATTTTAATATATATATGATTTGTATTAAGAGTTATTATTATTTTATGTGGGTTTTCATAACTAATAGTTATAAATTATTATTATTATTGGTGATTATTAGTAGAAATGTTGTTACTATTATTTCGTTATGATTATTATTATTTATTAATATTCTTGTTGTTGTTATTTACTATTATTATTTTTTATATTTTAATTATTATTTATATGTGATCTTTATGGATTATTATTATTACTATTATTAATATTGCTGCTATTATTATTATTATTTTGTTGTTGTTCCTCTGACTAATATTTCATGTTCTTTCTCTTAACCCATAAATCCTAGACCCAAACCAAAACCTAATAAGAAATCAAATCAAAATTGAATTCCTCTTAATTCCTTATCCTTTTAAATTCATGAATACATAAAAATAAAAGATAATTATTTTTAAAATTCATGCAAAATTCTTCCCTATCCTAAAACACATCCAAATCAAATTCAAATTAGTAGATAAACTGTAACACCCCGCTCCCAGAATACGTACTTAGTTGCGTATTCAGATTTTTCGATCGTATTTTTCGATTTACTTCTTGTATTTGCTTTGTATTATGAATTATTTATATGAACGTTTTGCCTTGGATTTGGATTCGTGGACTCGAAGTCAGCCCTAATCTGAACCGAGGGCCCGATCCTAGAGTATTGCTCGATTTGGACATTCTGGTATTCCGATTTGACCGATTTCAGTTTTAAACATCGTTTTCCAATATTCTAGATTTTCTATGATTTTCTGAAATTTTCCTGAATTAAGTTAAAAATCTTCAAAACCGGTGTCGACCAGTGCCGCTGACCGATTCTCGGATTTTTAATTTACAAACAGATTAGAATTTCTAGAAGGGCCTTTAGACATTATCTCTTAGAATCGCATTTCCCATCTAAATACTTTTTCTGAGGATTTTATGAATTTATGAAAATTTCACCGGATTCGGTATCGGCCAGTATCGCTGGTTGATTCCAGGATTTTTAGTTTACAATTGGAAATGAATTTCTGAATTCGCTTTCACTTTACTTCTTAAAATCATATTTTATTCTTTAATACATTTTCTGAGATTTTTCGGAATTTATCAAAATCCGGCCGACCCGGTGTAGACCGGTATCGGCGGTTGACTTCCGGATTTTTAATTTGAAAACGGGATTTTATTTCTGAAAACCGATTTCATATTATTCCTCAGGATGACGTTTTCTACCTCCGGGTATTTTTGGGGACTTTTCTGGAACAGTCGATATTTCGCGACTATATTATAATATTATTATTTTCCAATCCATTCTTTTCTTTCTTTCTTTCCATTTCTTTTCCTCCACTGATCCGGCCCACTCCCCCCACGTGGGAGACAACCACCCCCTCACTCATTTAATTCCTCTCCATCATCAATCCCCATCACACTCTCTCTCCTTTTCTTTTTCTTTTTCTTTTCTTTCTCTTTTCTTTCTCTTCTTCTCTTTTTCTCTTCTCTTCTTCTTCTTCTTCTTCTTCTTCTTGGAGAGGCTGAGGCCCCAACCTAGCCACCATTGGCCATCACCGCCGGCGCCTCCGGCCACCACGACGCCGGCGAGGAGACCCCCAATTCCGGCCATCTCCTTTCCCTCTTTCCTTTTCTTTTTCTTTCTTCTTTTCTTTTCTTTTCCATTCTCTTTCCTTTCCTCCCCCTAGATCCAGCCACCACCATCACCGCCGACCTCCTCCCTCCTCCGGCACCTCCGGCGGGGCTGTCCGCCGCCGGCGCCTCGCCGGCGGCCTTGGGCGCGGCCAGGGGGCCTCTGGGCCCCCTGTGCACTTGTGTTGAGGGGGCAGCAGCCCCCTCCTCCTTTTCTTGGGGTGGCCGGCGCCACCCCAGTTCGGGGCACCGCCGGCGCTGTGCCGGCGGCCCGTGGGCAGCCAGGGGGCCCGCCTGGGCCCCCTGTGCGTGGGCTGAGGGGGGCAACAGCCCCCCCTCTCCTTCTCTGCTGAGGGGGCAGCAGCCCCCTCTTTCTCCTCTCCTCTCCTGGGGAGTGGCCGGCGCCACTCCCCCGCCGGTGGCCGGCGCCGCCCGGCGCCGCCACCTGGCCGGCGGCCAGGCCGAGCGCCCCCAGAGGGGGGCGCTGTGCGGGAGCCAAGGGGGGCAACAGCCCCCTTCTCTCATATTCTCTCTCTCTCTCTCTTGGATCTTACTCTCTCTCTCTCTCCTGGATCCCACACTCTCTCTCTCCCTCTCTTTCTCTCTCATGTATTGTCTCTCTCTCCTTCTTAACTCCCTGTCTCTCTGTTGTGTTGCTGACGCGGAACTCACCCCCGCGTGCAGGCGGCCTCTTTTAACGCGGCCTTCACGTTATTGTCTCATCGCGACGCGGGGCTAATACCCGCGTCTGTGATCTCCTCATGCTAACGCGACGCGGGACCCACGACCGCGTCTGCGTTCTCCTCGCGTCCTGATTTGAACGCGGGTCTCGAACCCCGCGTTTGTGGCTCCTACGCAACGCGACTCCCGCGTCTGTGATTCCTGCGTTTGCTAATCCCGCGACGCGACTCCCGCGTCTGCGACCCCCGCGTCTCACTCCCAAAACCCGCGTCTCCCTGTGTCTCTTTCTCTCTCTAAACCTCCCCCTCTAGTTCTCCTTCTCTCTCTAGGTTTCTCTCTTTCTCTCTCTAACTCTTTCTCTCTCCTCTTCACCTTCTCTCTCCAACATTTATATATTATTATATTTTATGGCGCGTGCGCGAGTTCCATGGATTCCAGACTTTTCGGCTTTTCGGTGATTTAGGCGAGTGTTCTCGCTCTCGCCTCCATTTGGGTTTCCCCGCTTCGTCGGGTCGACATGTGTTTTACTCCATGTTTTCATGTATTATGTATTGGCCCTATATTTGTGTATGGCCGAGTGCCAATATCTGGACATATATTGCTCTGTGACGAATGCTTGTATTATGGTAGTTAATTCTTATTCATGTGGTACTAACATTGCAGGTACTCTTGTGCCGACTCTGGGTTTCTGCCCACTCCTGGGATGGCTGTTAGCCGCCGTGAGTGCGCTTAAACCCCGAGCGGACCCGGACCCTTTAACCTTCGGTCACTCACTGTCTCGAAAGGGAAGTGATTGGGACCGACAGGTCTCTCAGCCTTCAGCCTCCGGTCACTCACTATCTCGAAAGAGAGGTGATTGGGACCGTCAGGTTTCTCAGTGCAGCCTCCGGTCACTCACTATCTCGAAAGGGAAGTGATTGGGACCGTCAGGTCTTCAGCTCCGCCTGGTTATCATGATCAGCGTTCAGCGCTTTACCACTAGATTCGTCTAAGCGAGATGCTGCCGGATTTTCTACTCGCACTTTAAGCCGAGTTGTCCCGGTAACCTTGCCAGACGCTCCAGGGTTAAATCCTGTTTGCTGTCTGTATTTCCAGCTTGCTCAGCTCCGCTTGGTTGTGCTCAGCTACTGCTTTACTACATGCCACTACTTCATACTTGTCATTTACATGATACTATTTAACACATGTATATCACCTGACAACTGATTTGTTATCACTTAACATCGGACATGCTACCACTTGGCAAGACCTCTTGTTATGACATGACTTGCCACCGGACTAATATCAATCGCTTGACATGACTGGTTACCTGCCAAATATCATCCTCTTGTCATGCTATCACTTGACACCCAGCATGATATAGTTGACTCTCATGATTATCACGATAACGGGAATGATGACCTGACATCTTGATAGTACAAAATGTACTCCTGATACACATGTGATACATTATAGTACGTACAGTACTCCTGATATATCTGCATTCCTGATATTCCTGACTTGCTCTTGCTCATTCCCGAATCTGATAATCATCTAATAATTCATAAAAGGAACAACTTGCATCGGGTCGGGGGAAACTTGCGGCTATCAATATGTGTTCGTGTTTACAGTGGTATTAGGCATGTTGTGCAACTAAAACTTCCGGTCTGACCTGTGGGCCTCCAGGCGACCGAGGGGAGTGCTGGCTCCCTCCTTCCTGGTACCATCATGATAAGGGCATTCATAAGACCCTCCTGATAGCCTTGCGGCAGGTTCCGTCACCAGCAACGGAACAATCCTGGGCCGTGGTCCCGGGTATGTACGGGACCCACTGTAAACATAGTTCGTTGATACCCCCGCTGGTTTCCAATAACAACCTTGCTTACTCGGATGTGGATCTATGTGTGCTGGGACGCTAGTTCACATAGCTAGACATCAAAGTAAGACAAGTAATAATAATAAAAGACGCCAACTGTGGATCTATTGTCTGCGCTCGGATTACGGTGACATGAGATAAAGGTATATAGATGAGGGTTTCCTTGTTTGGATTATTCCTTCGATGTACTAGTCTCATGGAGCCGTGACCTAAGCTTGTACGAATGGTTTTGCTTGTAATCGGCTTTATTCGGTTTTATCGGTTTTTATCGGTTTTATGATATCTGGTGTTATCCTATCTACTCTACTTCTCACCTCTTTACTGCTCTTATCATATCATACCATGAGTACTTCCTGCCTGATATCACTTGTTACATATCTACCTGCCTGTACATTTCCTGCTCACGACACGGTTTTCAATGCATGTTTATAATTCGGTTTTATCGATACACTTGTACTTATCTCAGCACGCCATCTGGCTTTTGTATCACCACTCGCCTGGGGAGTTTCATCTGACTCCCCTGGATCCTCATGTCCAGGTCATGGAGCTTGGAGCGTGTGGATTCTCCCAGTTGCTGATCAGAGTGGCGCAGCGGTAGCGTGGATCTCCAGCAGACCGTCCGGAGTCCCATCCTTTCAGGCCCTCTTGTTCGGCTCTAGAGTTTCCTGTTATGACTCTGAGCCTGTCTTTGTACTGTTCATACTTGTACATCTACTTGTATTCTCGCAATTGCGCATATCAGTGATGTGATATTCATGTAATATTGGATCACCTCTGGTGATAACTTTGTAATTGTACTCATGTGTTGGAATGTATAATGCACCACTTGCTTCCGTACTCTGATTCTTGCCTGTACTGATGCTTAGCGTATATACGTGAGGGTATTTCTGACCTGCGTATATACTGTTTTCCATTATGTTTGCAAAGGGGAAAAACTTACAAAAAAAAGGTTGAGGAGCTAAATTACAAGTATTCTTAAAAAGATTACAAGTAGATCTCCTCAGAGATTCTGGAGAAGTGTGCCGATAGGAGTCTGGTCAGCGCGCGACCACTTGTCCCTTTGACGATGCGAGCGATGAGATTCCCTTCTCGCCTGGTTCGGGGAATCAGAGAATAGAAGGTTGGTAGAACCCTCTTGCTGCTTCTCAAAATCGCCTTCAATTAGGAATTCCTTCTCGCCTGGTTCCGGAGATTCCTTGAGAAGAAGGACGATGTTAGGGTATCAGCACCCTGGATAGAGAAAGCAATTCTCTAAAAGGTCTCTGAATTCGAGAGCACACGGTGCTTATGAAGAAGCCTCTGCTTGTGGAGTCCTCTTGTATACCTCTGTGTCTTGATCGATCGATCCTCCTCTCTCTCCTTGTACCCCTGGCGGGCTATTTATAGGGAGAGCAAGGGTATAATCGTCCCTTGAAGATATGGAAACAGATTGAATCGAATCTGTTTAAATCTGGAAAGTAGCCTTGCTGCGAGGCTAAGATAGCTTCTGCGGAGCTAGAATTGGCAGGTCGGTTGATCTTCTTGATCTGTTTTGATCCTTTCCATATCGTTGGAGGATTTCCCCTGATCTTCTTACTCGTTTTAGAAGAGTCAAGAGATTGTGGCAATCAACTGCCCAATTTGATCTCTGATTTGATCTTAATTGGATTTGATCTGATTGGATCCGATCTCATCCGGAGATCTGATTGGTCAAAGGTTGACCGTGACAGATTCATAGCAGCGCTGCCCGCATTGAGCTCGTGGCGGAGCTAGAGGCAATTCTTGGCGAAGTCCGAAAAAGAGGCTTTTTGGCGAAGCTGTCAGTTGGCTTCTTGGCGAGGCTTTGGATGGCTTTGAGGCGAAGTCGAGTGATGTTAGCCTCTCAGGCGAGGCTATCCCTTTGGGCTCATGCGATGCTAAGTGCTAGCACCTTAGACCTGCTGAGGTCTGTTTAGAAACAATCCGAGTTCACTGTCTGCTTGCTGGATCAGTGCAGTCCAAGTTGCTTCCTTGTCCCTTGGAGATGGGTGAAAACTGGTCTTCGGCTCGTCTGTCACTTGTCTTTTGTAAATGTCAACAAGTTTAGATATTGTTCAAACCAATAAGAATCTTGTCTTTTTTAAGTGTCAACAAGACCCCCTTCAAAGTTTTCAAAAGTCTGCAATGGCTCAGACTTTGAAATACTTTAAACTGCTTTGATCGGTGGTGTGTGGAGTATGAACGTCGCCATGATGGTTGAGTTCAGCTTCGCTTTGAATCCTGCTTTGGGATGTAGATTCGCCGAGGAATCATGTAGACTCGCGTCTGGGTAGCTTCGCAGCTAGTAGCCCCGCATCTGGGCTTCTGAAGATATGTTCGCTTGGGAGGGCATGTCGCTTTCCCGAGATCAACTGCCGTGGGCTGGTTACGAGGAGGATTACTCCTTTCTTCGAGCTGATCGAGGGAGATATTCTCCGATTTGCACGTTTCCGAGGGAGTATATTCTCTTTCTTCAAGGCGCCATAAGTGCCTTTATGAGAGAGACGTTTTCTCCCCTCGCACGGTTCCAAGGGAAGCCGTCCCTGTTCTCAAGGCGCAATAAATGCCTTAAAGGCGCTCGTGCTTCCACGCTTGAGGCGGCAGCGCTCAGGCCACGGGGCCTATAAATAGGACACTTGAGGTCCTCTGAAGAGAAGTGCTTTGCCTCTCTTCTCTTCTCTTGGTTTGAAAGAGATACTCAGATCTCTGAACTATGGGAATGCCCACTCTGGTCATTATCCGGCCAAGGACCGGTAAGTCTTGATCGTTCAACGACTTCACCGATTTTAGGGAATTCATCTCCCTTGATTTAGCTTTGGCAGCTGCTTCAGGGATTAGCTTCCCTTATTCTCTATTTAACTGATCTGCAGAGAAGGATCTTGACATAGCTTCCCAGTGAAGCTATCATTCTGACTTGATCACAGAAAGATCATTGCATGTTGAGTCCGCTGCGCAGGCAGAACTTGGGACTTGGTCTCTTCAATAGTTGAGCCAGTCTTGCCATATAGGCGGAGCTAAGACTGCATCCCACGGGGTCAGTCTGGCTAGCCATATAGGAGAGGCTTGGACTTGGCGTTTGTTGAGCCAGCCCATCAGTGTTGTGCAGGCGAGGCTTGTCCTCTGCTTTTACTGAAATTGGATTGCTTTGACCCAAGAGATTCTGATTTGCAGTCTTTCCTGTGCTTAACTGCTAATCTGTTCTGATTTTGCATTGCAGTGGGCTATGCTCGCCAATCTTGTGACTTGATGGAAGGAACCATAAAATTGCCTTATGCTTCCCGGTTGAAGCTTTACTTTTAAGCAGGAGGAACAATTCGGGGCAGCGGGTGCGTGTCCCAGAGGCTATTGGCGGCCTCTTATACGAGATGATTCGTTCTGAGGTGAGGCTGGTAGCCGCTTTGTCGGAGATGATCCGTTTCGGGGTAGTGGGCGTCACCTGTGAGATCACTGGCATCAACTTTGGTGGCCTCTAAGGGCGATCCACTTCGGGAAAGCGGGCCTCACACCCGTTAGATCACTGGTACCACTGCCGATTCCCATTATACGTGATCTATCGTGTTGGCGGCGATAGGTTTCTATTGCCAGGCTTCAACAAAAATGGCCTGGCAAGATCTGCCATTTTTGTGGAGAATAATGACTGTGTCCTTGCGGCACCACTGATTACAGCCTTGTGCAAGAGGAAGGCCTCCTTTGTCCAGTCAGTTTGACTTAGAAGCGGATAAAACCACTTGTATGCTTTTTTGCACAAATTACCCTGTCGAGCAACTGGGTGTGTTGTATGAAACACAACTTTGATGTAATATCAATGTACTCTTCCTTTTAAATCAATGAAAGTTCATCTCTTGATTATCTGATCTTTGCTTGCTTTCTTTGAGGGTTTGGCCATAGCGGGCTAAACTGTATGCGGAGTTAAAGACATAGTCCTTTCTTTGGGTGATCTTCGCGAGACTGGCATGTCAGCGCCTTTTTAGAGGGCTAAGGTAAACCTTTCGGCGAAGTCCTTGAAGGATTGTGCGAAGCCCGCACTTTAACTTGTGGCGAAGTTAACCCTTAGCGGAATCGAAGCAGCGTTTCTCGGGAAGGCGCTTTGGGCGGCGTTTCGAATTAATTCGAAACGGCGGCATACGCCCTTTTCGAGGCCTTGTTTCAGGCGCTGATTGGCCTATAAAAGCCCGATCGAGCTGAGCAGGAAAAGATCTCCTTTTTTTCAGAGAGATTTCTTGACTTTCCCTCTTCCTCTTCTTTCTTCATTCAGAGAACCTTGAGAACTCTTGCAGCTCTGCAATGGCGCCCAAAAGATGAGCGGGAAAAGAAGTGGCGACTTCTGCGGCGGAGGGCCCTCCTCCTCCGGTCATCGAGCGACCAGTCACCGGTAAGGGATTTTCATATCTGATTAGAGACTGTGGTCCCTCTCCTTTGGAGCCGACATTTGGCGATTAGGACGATTGAATATGATCCGTCCTCATTAGGGAACTTGTTTCCTTGAACCTCCCTATTTTCCTTGCACAGGGGAATTAAGAACCGAACAGTTCTTCCTTAGGCTTCCGTACGAAGCCATTACTCGGGCCGTCTCCATCCTGTTGAGGAACAGGATATAGGTCTGTTCCTTCAGTCATGGCCACGAAGGGTGACTCTTGACCATAATGCCCTCTTGATGACGTCAGCCCTTAGGGCTATACCACTTCCTGCTTAAGCGAAGTTGGTACTTTGGACGCCTTCTGCAAAAATGCAGTTTTATCCGCTAGATCAAGCTTCATCGAAACTATCGCCTTGCTGGCCTTGCTCGCTGAGCGAGGCTATGCCTTAGTGAATTTTTATGTCTTCGTATCCACTTGATTGTTGAACTAATAATAGTTCATTTCTGTCTTTGCAGTGCATTACGCTCCCGATCTCTTGAGCAGTCTGTTTGGGCTGACTAGTGGAGCAGATGGTAACCTCAGCCTGCAATTCCATGGACAGGCTTCTTTGTTCAGTGAGCGGAGCTCCCTTGTCCGGGATACACTCATCCAAGGCGGTTATCCGCAGACCACGCGGAGTATCTTGACCACGGCTCCTCTTGAGGATATTGACCGTCGGACTTACAGGAAGCCCGATTTTATGTTCGGGGATGCCGCACCGATCCCGATCGCCAGTTGCAGGCAGGCGAAATACAATGGATCTTTCAACTAGATGGCGAGAAGTTTTACCTTCCGTCGACTAAGCGGCACTTTCCTCTATCTTCCTTTGTGAATGTGACTCAGGCTCGGAAGATGGCGTGGGGCGTAAGCCGAAGCGTCGAATCCGTCCATGTTGGGAGATTGACCTTTCAGTCCGGCTATTCGAGGGCGGGTCCTCCCCTCAGCATAATGGGGCTATACCCTGGGAAGGTATCGCGGGAACTTCCAGTGGGAGAGAACCCGACTGTGGCGCAGACCTTTGGCACTCAATTCTGCGCAGTTGACGGGAACTACCCTGCCACTGACTTCAGGGCTCCCGGTTGGGTTCATCCTCCTAAGACATGGTGGGCGGACTTGACCAACTATATCCTCGCTCACTTCGAGGAGGACTTAGAGGAGCTGAACCTCTATGAGGCCGTCAGGGCGACCTGCTACGGCATTGAGATGAAGGTGGCGTGCTTCTATGCCATCCTTGAGTTGTACTGCCCGGCTTCGGGGACCTTCTTCACCCCGGTTGGCGAGTTGGGCGTGGCTTTGCATGAGATGTGGGAAATCTCTGCTCTGCCTTTCGGGTCTCTTCCATACGAAGAGTACTTTCCCCGTGAGGCGGAGTTGGCTATTCTGGAGAAACAGGAGCCTGCGCTGCTCGAGACTTATCGGGAGTTGATGTGCCACTTGCATATCTGTTCCAGCGTCCACGGCGGTGGCAAGGGTAGCTCGAAGAGCTTAAAGAGCTGGGGAAGTTACCTGTTCCCAGACATGAAGAATGCTCCTGAAGCAGCTCATCGCGGAGTTGCTGATGGCGATATAGTTGAAAGGATGGAGATGTGTCTCCAAAGGGATATCGTCGTAACAGAAGACGCTGGTCCCTATGAGAAGGGTGATACCCTTCGGAGCTTTCACCATCAAGCCCGTCGGCCTATGTCTCGAAAGGCGCTGCTGGCCGGTTTCTTAACCGTCTGGTTAAAGAAGTGTGTTGTGCCTTCTTCCTCGGGTGACATCGTCCATCCGAATGTTCTGCTACCCGCCGTTCGCTTGGCCCATGGCCACCGTCTGGGTCTTCTCCCGGCCATGGTGTGCTGTATTCAAAGAGGCCTTCGCGCATTAACGGAGGCTTTCTGCAGGCCGCCGGCGACAAGACGTGGGAAGAGTGCTATCCTTCCTTGCAATGGACCCAATCCTAGGGTGGGTCTGCCGTACACCTACTTGATGGCGTGGTTCGCCCTACACTGCCCTACTTTGATTGGAGCTGGGGAAGACCCTCCGCAGGGTGTTCGAACGGCGCTTCTCCGCCGATTCGAAGGTTGTTCTTGGATGAAAACCTACGTGGCCGAGGCCCGTAAGTTAGTGCGTCGTCATGACGCTTATAGCCTGTTCCGCTGTTTTCCTCACATTCGGGGTGCAGGATACAACGAGGAATTCCGAGATGCGGAGTTAGGGCGGTCTCCCATGAGTCGAGGGGTTTTCGAGTGGCTGGTCAGCATCCGGCCCTCGCACTTGCTGTACAGGAGTGGGGATACCTGCTACCTGGAACCCTACGTCCCGAGTCGATTTGCCCGCCAATTCGGGTACGACCAGCTGTATGTGGGCAACCCCAATTCGGACCTGGCTTTCATGGGGAGTCTTATTGATGGGGCCCGTGCATGGCGGTTCTTCACTGCGGATGGCACTGGGGCGTGGCTACGCACGCCGCTGCAGGATCCCGGCCTCTCGACGACCCTGTGCTTTTGCCAGTGGTACGCGGCTTCCAACTCTACACCTCTTGGATTTAACGCCAACAGTTCGGGTGTGAAGTTAATCTCTCAGCGACTGAGGCGGAAAGCCTCTGATAAGAGAGAAGGCAAACGGGTTCGTGTCCCCGGCTTGGAAGAATTCATCGCTGTGGATGACAGCGAGGCTTCTGATGCGGGGAGTCCTCGCTTCGAGATGGGGGCTGGAGCTGATACTCCTGCGGCTGGCTCTGGTGTGGTGGGGACGTCTTCCCCACGACATGCGGGAGGAGTGGAAGAAGAGGATTCTGACGTCCACTTCAAGAGAAAGCGGGCAGGTAGCGGATCTCGTAGGAAGTCATTGGCGAAGAAGCCCCGTCGCCAAGCTCCTACGATTGTCGTAGAGGGTTACCCCTCTACAGCGATTCCTCCTGCTGCCGCACTAGCAGCTGAACCGTCGGTTGCTGAACCGACTAGTGGTGAATTCGCTCCAGGTCTGGGTAAGGTTAACCTTGTTCATATAATACGCCTTTTTGTGCGTTCCCATTGACTTATCATCAATCCTTTTTGATTGTAGGAGCTGAGGCAGCTGGAGAACAAGGGGAACATTACGATCCCCTATTCACTTATGGGGCTGCAGCCGGTTCCCCTGCTCACTCGGAAGAGTCTGGGAGTGGCGCGGCTGATGTTGGTCCTTCAGGCGTTGGGACTTCTAAAAGAAGTCCTGAGGCGTCGAGCTCTATCGGGTGGTCTACAGGATATTCGGCAAGCGAAAGCGAGCCGATTGTTCGTGCTGATTCAGGCAAAAATTTTCCGATGGAGCCCCTGGAGACCGGTGCGGCCGACGAGATGTTCGAGGCAACATCATCCTTTGGTATTGTCGTACCCTCTTGGCTTCTTCTGTATGTAGTGTCCCGACTAACTACAGTCTTGTTACAGGTGTTCGGCCTCAAGATGCATCAGCTTCAAGGGAGCCGGTAGATCCTCCTGAGGGATCGAGGGGTGACATGAGCACTTCGGCCACGGCGGATGCTGCTGTGTTGGACGCGCTGTATGGCGACCTTCCTTCTTATCAGCCTAAATTAGCTGAAAGACCAGGGGTTGAAGGGGCGGCAGTCCCGGAGGTATCCTCACTCCCAATCACATCAACGAGTGAGGTGCGGACTGTTTTGCCGAGTGTGGCACTGAGGGTGATTGCAAACCCTACCTCTCCAACCCTGGTGGTTGAGCCTGCTGCTCAAGAGGTGGTTGCCAGTCCTACCTCCGCGGTGGCTGGCGTGCTGGTTTCGATGAGGACTCCGCCGAGATCGCCTTCGGCTAGTCCTGCTACTGTCAGTGTTCCCGCTGCTTCTTCTGCGACGGCGTCGACCAGGTTGGTGGACTATTCTGAGGTTGCCTCCCTGCCCGAAATGGCTGAGGCCGAGAATGATTACATAGGCGACCTGGTCGATAGCTTTTATAAAAGCTTGGAGCGAACCATCGTCCTAGTTTTGACGGGCTCGCCTGTACCATTCTCAAAGCTGAAGGTGGTCCTCTCCCGTGACGTTGAGAGCATTCGGGACTTTGAGGGGTATCATCAGGCTGCTGCTTTAGAACTCCTGGTGGATGACCTTGAGAAGGCTATAGAGGAGTGGCGCCATCTCTATCGCTCAGACCCGGCGTCCTTAGCTGACGAGCAGCTCGCTTGTCTTGTTGCCCGAAAGCACAAGGCCCGGCTTGCCGCTCAAGAGGCTGCTAAGGCCGTCTCTTCTGATTTGAAATCCTTGGAAACAAGGCAAGCGGAGGTTGGAAGTGCAATTGACGCTTCCACTAGTGCTCTTCTCGGCGCTGAGGATAAGATTGCGAAGGCTGAGGAAATGATCAGGAAAGCAAATCTCCTCTTATCCAAGGCCATACCGGTGCGTCTTGAGGAAACTGCGCGGCTCGAAGAGCTCAGAGCTCAGAGTGAGGAGTTTGCGCGGCAGGAGTTGTCACAGAGGGCAACTTTGGCGGAAGTTGAAGCTCGTCTGGCCCAGGCGGTGGACTTTGATGAGGCTGAGCTGAGGTCACAAGCGCTTGCCCAGGCTGCTGATGACAGGAAGATGAGGCTGAATGCCCTCGGAGAGCGGCTGAGATCGTACATTGTACGCTTGTAGGTCGTTGTATACGTGCCTCCATGTGTCCCCTATCTTTTGGAATTAATGGAAATTCTTTCTTTTGTTTTGGCTTCTGTCGAATCTCCAATCTTGTTCTTGCTTGAGGATGTAATCTTTGAGACGTGGCTATCCGTCGGTTCAGAGGTCGCAATGACATAACCGATTAAGACGTCAGCAATCTTGAGGTTAGCCCTTTGCAGGGCTGAAGGGGAGATACTTGCCTTTTGTAAATGTCAGCAAGCATCGGTGAGTCCTGTCTTTTGTAAGTGTCAACAGGCCCAAAGTTGAGACTTAGCTGTCTGCTGTTCAGAGGTCGCAATGACATAACCGGTTGAGACGCTACTAAGCTCAATGGTAGATGAAACTTGGCTATCTGCCAGTTCAGAGTCGTAATGACATAACTGGTTGAGAAGCCACCAAGCTCAATGGTAGATGAAACTTGGCTATCTGCCAGTTCAGAGGTCGTAATGACATAACTGGTTGAGAAGCCACCAAGCTTCAGAAATTGGTGATACTCGTCTTTTGTAAATGTCAACTAGTATCGAGACCTGTCTTTTGTAAATGTCAACAGGGCTCGGAATTGAGACTTAGCTGTCTGCTGGTTCAGAGGTCGCCATGACATAACCGGATGAGACGCCACCAAGCTCAAAAATTGGTGAAACTTGGCTATCTGCCAGTTCAGAGGTCGCAATGACATAACTGGTTGAGAAGCCACCAAGCTTCAGAGAAGGTGATACTTGTCTTTTGTAAATGTCAACGAGTATCGGGATTGAGACTTGTCTTTTATAAATGTCAACAAGTTCAAAATTGAGACTTAGCTGTCTGTTGGTTCAGAGGTCGCAATGACATAGCCGGATGAGACGCCACCAAGCTCAAGGTTGCAATGGAGTTTGGGAAAAGTCTCGTTTTCACGGGGAGAAACGAGGGAATCACTGTCATAGGTTTAGTGTTAGCGTAACAGCAAAATATATTTGTGGTCTTACCATTCTATGGATGAGAATTGGTAAGTGACTTTGGAGGTCTCGTTCCACGAGAAGAAATGAGGGGACTGCTGTCATAGGTTTAATGTTAACATAACAGCGGCATATATGTGGCCTTACCATCCTATGGATGAGAATTGGTAAGTGATTTTGGAGAGGGAATCAAATGGGAACTGGTCCCTTAGGATTTTTAGCAAACCCCCAGCTGTCAACGGGTTTGATATGCCTTTACCAACTACCGTTTGAATTGGGCTGGCCATGCTTTTCCCCTCAGCATGATGAGTTGTCGAGGACTTATGTTGGGCTTATAGACCAACATTTTCCTCTATCCTTAATCGTTAAGGATATTGGATCATCGGGTTAATGTCTGCATAACCCTAACTCTCCTTTAGGATAACTGGTGCACGGCCAGGTTCCTGTTGGTTTATGGTTGTATGATCTCACTCGGAGGAAGAGAAAGGCTCTCTTTGTGTGTGCTTTGGACACGGAGATCTTGATCAGAGGTGTAGTGTTAACTTGATCAAGAGAATGATCCTTGATTAAGGATAATACTTCTTTAAGAACTTGCCATTGATCGGCATCATGAGTAGGTCGCCCTCTGCAGTCGTGAGGCGGTATGCTCCATTTGAATAGACTGTTTCTATTACAAACGGTCCTTCCCATTTAGGCTGAATTTTGCCTTTGGTCTTGTGCGTCATAATCATCGGTCGTCTGACGGCTAAGACCAGGTCTCCTTTCTGGAAGACTCTCTGTTTGACCTTCTTATTGAAGGCTTTTGAGATTCGAGCTTGATATAGCTCAATATGCTGCTGCGCTTGGAGCCGCTTCTCGTCCAGGGCTTCGAGCTCTTGAAGGCGCAATCGATCATTGTCTTCTAAT
This sequence comes from Agave tequilana, assembly GCA_038442645.1. Lineage (NCBI taxonomy): Eukaryota > Viridiplantae > Streptophyta > Magnoliopsida > Asparagales > Asparagaceae > Agave > Agave tequilana. The sequence goes on from JAVJIF010017673.1 coordinate 75,866, forward strand.
GTGCACTTGGTGGTCAGAGCCACTCGCAATGACGGCATCTGGATTTCCAACGGGATGACTGCTTCGCACCCATATACCAGAGAAAAAGGCGTATTGCCTGTCGTGTCCGAACCGTGGTTCGGTAGGCCCAAAGACATTCACCGAGCTTTTCATCCCAATCTCGCTTATTCGAGGAGACGAATTTCTTGAGCAACTTGATGATTGTTTTGTTGAATGCTTCCGCCAAGCCATTGGCAGCAGGATTATAGGGAGTTAAAGCCACATTCCGAATTCGGTATTTATCGCAGAACCGATAGAATACTTGGCTTATGAATTGGGGACCGTTGTCGTGGATGATCCGCCTAGGGACACCAAATCGATGGATGACGTGGTGCTTGATAAAGTGAACCACATTGGAGTTTTTGACTTCAACCAGTGGTGTAGCCTCCGCCCATTTTGAAAAGTAGTCGGTTATTGCTAGGATAAACCGGTGACCTTTTGTCGAAGAAGGGCTGATTGGCCCTACGACGTCTATTCCCCATGCTTCAAATGGCCATGAAGCAGCAGTCGGGTGGAGCAACTCCGAGGGCTGGTGTATGAAGTCTGCATGAATCTGACATGCTTTACATCTTCGTGCATATTGGATGGCGTCGGCTATCATAGTTGGCCAATAATATCCTAGCCTATGCAACCTGTCTTTAAGCTTTGGACCTGGCTGATGAGCTCCACAAGTGCCGTCGTGCGCTTCTTTAAGCGCTTCCTGTGCCTCTAAATAAGAAAGGCAACGGAGGAGGACACCATCATATGAACGACGGTAAAGTGTCTTCAGAGTCGGATCGTAGTAGAAACGGAGAGACCTTCGTCTGATAGATGCCGCTTCTTTAGGATTGTCTGGAAGCAGACCGTGCAAAGCATAGTCGATGAGAGGAAAGCGCCAGTCTCTTGGTTCAAGATCCGTGGAGACATTATAGACTTCTCGAGTTCTTAGCATGTGCTTGAAGCATACAAGATGTCGAGTTGCGACTGTGAGGTGGTACTCGGTGTCGGCTGGCAAGGCTAGCGTTGTTGCTAACGCAGCAAGAGCGTCCGCCTTGGTATTTTGAGATCGAGACACATGCCCGATGTAGAAACCTTCAAATAGGTTAGCCAATTCGATGGCTGTATGGTAATAGGGCACCAAGTCCTCATGGCGGACTTCGTATTCGCCTTTAACCTGATTGATGATCAGTTTTGAATCGCCATAAGCTTCGAGGTAGCGTACCCCCATTCCATGGGCAAGCTGAAGACCAATGAGCAGAGCATTATATTCTGCTACATTGTTGGAGCACGATTCTGTCAGAGAAAATGCTCTGGGCAGGACATGATTCTGTGGGGAGATAAACACAACCCCCACTCCGGCAATAATCTTGTCTTTAGGGCCCATTCGCGATGCTCCATCAAAGAACATCTGCCATACTTCCTCTTCTGAGGTTGCATTAGACTCGAAGACCTCATCAGGGATGTCTTCGTGAAGTTTTGAATGCTCCGGAACTGGATGAGCAGCCAAGAACTCTGCAAGGGCCTGGCCTTTAACCGCCTTCTGAGGCGTGAAGATCATGTCGTATTGAGACAATAAAAGTGCCCACTTAGCCAATCTTGAATTCAATGATCCTGGCTTCGTCATAAGAAGACGCAATGGATTTACTCTGGAGATGACATGTATGGTCTGGCCGACCAAATAATGTCGTGTCTTCTGGACAGCGAAGACGAGAGCTAAACACTCTTTCTCGATAGGGTTGTAGCGAGATTCCGCTCCTATGAGAGTTCTGCTCAGATAATAAATGGCCTGCTCGTGGCCATTGTCGTCCTTTTGAGCGAGGAGGGCACCGAGGGAGTAGTCCATAGCCTTTACATAAAGCAGGAATGGCTTCCCTGATGTAGGGGCCACTAAGACTGGAGGCTTTGTGAGGTACCTCTTGATGTCTTCATAAGCTTCCTGACAAGCTTGATCCCATACGAAGGAAGTATTCTTTTTCATGAGCCGGGTGAACGGCTGACAGCGGCCTGAGAGATTTGCGATGAATCTTCTGATATAGGCCAGCCTGCCTTGTAAGCCTCTGAGCTCTTTGAGGTTCCTTGGCGGAGGCATGCTCTGAATAGCTTTGACCTTGTCTGGGTCAAGATGAATTCCTTTTGATGTGACAATAAACCCAAGGAATTTGCCGCTTGACACTCCCAAGAAGGATTTTGTCGGGTTCATTTTCAGTTGATGAGCCCGCATGTCGAACATCGTTCTCAGGTCGCGAAGATGTTCATTCTTGTTGCGGCTTTTGACGGCGATGTCGTCAACATAGCACTCCACCGTTTTTTCGGAGATGATCACGAAAGATCATACTCATTGCCCGCTGATAGGTTGCTCCGGCGTTCTTCAGTCCGAAGGGCATTACAGTGTAGCAGTATACCCCCAATGGTGTTCGGAACGAAGTATGCTTCTCATCGTCGGGATACATCTTAATCTGGTTGTACCCTGAAAAACCGTCCATGAAAGACATCCTTTCGAACCCGCATGTGTTGTCAATCATGACATCGGTGATGGGCAGCGGAAATTCATCCTTGGGACAGGCCGTATTGAGATCACGGTAGTCGATGCAGATCCGTATTTTCCCGTTCTTCTTGAGGACGGGGACTATATTAGCCACCCAATCTGGATGTTGCTCCTCCCGGACGAAGCCACATGCAATGAGCTTGTGAACTTCGGCTTCAATAGCTTCCATAATGTTCGGTCGAAACCGACGTTGTTGCTGCTTGACTGGCTTGACGTCAGGCTTGATGTTTAGGCGGTGCATAGCGACCTGTGGATCAAGTCCGGGCATGTCTTCGTAGCTCCATGCGAAGACGTCTATATACTCTCTTACGAGTATTATCAATTCTTCCCTTTCTGTAAGTGATAGGCTTTCACTTATAAAGATGGGCTTAGGGTGGTCTTGACTACCCAAGTTGACCTGCATCACCTTATCTTCAGTAGGTGGCTCGCGCAGTTCGAATCGTTTTTTCCATTGAAGGTCTAATTGCTGGGCCCATGGTTCCTCATCAGTGGCTTCTGCGGGCTCCAATTGACTGCTTGAGGTCATATTAGCAATGAGATCCTTGAACATTCCTCCTATGCTGATATCGGAGTCCCATTCGAAGGATGAAGCCGAATGTGATGGAGCTGATCCATCGTCCTTGACTTGAACCGTTGCTAGCGATGTGGGCGTGACGTAACCCAACCCCCTGCGTGTACTATCATAGTAATTTGCAGGCTTCCCTTTAGGCACAAAGTTCCGCATCAAACCGCGCCTTCCTTTTCCGAAATTCAGGCCTACTCCATGCTTCAAGTCGTAGCTCATTTTCTTCATAATATGGCGCGCTGGCCGCGCGTAATGGAAGAATTGTGGAGTGTCTGAGTCTGAACTTGAATCTGTGACCACGGGTCCCCGTGGTTGGGTTCTACCGAAGATTATCGGTAACTGACCTTCTTTGGATGGCGGGATCACCAAGACAGCTCCTTCTGCGGATTCCATGGGCGTACTGGACGCACTTGGCTTGTGTAAAGGCATGTGCAGAGAGCTATCCGTAATGGATTTAATCGACCCAATACTCGCAGGATAATCGAAAGAAATATTATCATTGATTACCCATTCACCTTCATCCTCTGAAGGAGTATTATATAGGGGGTTATTGAGACATGCTATAACTAGTTCACCAATCAGAATGGCTGGCATGCCTGTTTTGGATTCTGAATCCGCCTCGTTGCCACTTTCATCATCGTCCGGCAACGATTCTTTAAGTGCTCCACCGGCCTCTTGATATAGGAGAGCGTCAGTGAAGTAGTTTTCCACTCCTTTGAATGGTTGTCTCTCAGCAAAGACAGTTCGTACTGTCGCATTATCTTCAACATATTTGAAGCATTGATGGAGGGTGGAAGGGACGATCCAGTTGGCATGGATCCATGGTCGTCCTAGCAGCAGGTTATATGATGTGTCAGCATCAATGACATAGCATGTCACTTCTGACTTCAGACTCCCGATTCTGCAACGGAGTTGATTTTCCCCAGTGGATGACTGCTCCCGGCGTTGAAACCGTATATTGTAGTAGTGGTGCGGACAACCTATACAATGGTATGCCGAGGAAGTAGAGAAGCCTTTTGGGGATGATGCTGAGTGCAGACCCCGGATCGACTTGTACCCTTCAATGCATGTTGAACCGATATATCCGGTGTAGTACAGAGGTCGATCGTGCTTGTTGTCTTTGAGAAGCATATCTTCCGCTGTGAAGGTAATAACGGGCACCTTTGATTGTGCATGATGACATTCTGGGCAGGAAGACTGAGCGTCATTATTAGGGATTTCAGGCATGCATGTCAGAAAGGATTCTGAATTGGCTAACGCATCCCTGAGTGCTTCTCTTGTCTCTTTTGAGAGGCGAAGGAGCTCGTGTATAGTGATACGAGCTGGGATATTGGCCAGCTGAGCCAATATGTCAAACCGAAAGGGCGTATCAAACCCTTGGCCTGGTGGTTTCTTCAACACATGGTCGAATCGTACCTCCTTAGGCTTTTCTTTCCCTTTGGCTGGGATTGGAGTGGATGCCGGTACTTGTACTGACGTCGTTTGCTGTTGTATCTCGTCAGTAGACTTTTCATACTGCCTCAAGTATGGTTTTCCGGATCGGGTGCCCGTTTGTTGGGGCGTATCGGCTTGCGCTGCGCAAGCAAGCTTTTCTCCTTCTGAATCACTGAGGAAGCCGATGTAAGATTGCCGTCGTCTGGCAGGATGGAGATGACATTGCAAGACTTGCCCTTTGAATCGGGCTGCTTTGGATCCCGCTGTACGACTTGGACGAGGTCTGGATGTATCCACATGACTTCCCCTGTCTCCAATGTTAAGGGAACAAGACCCTTATTATGTTGAGCTATAGCTGGAGGATGCTTGACTTCCAACCGTGGCGAAGGGGCTGCATAAGTCCCGTCAGGAACTGTGATCTTCGGGGCTTTGCCGAACTCAAGAGTCACCATATTGGCAGTGACTTTCTTCTGCTCCGTCTTCAGTGTCAGGACTCCAGCATCGACCAAGGCTTGAATTCTATCCTTGAGGACATAGCACTTGTCAGTAGGATGGTGGACCATCCTGTGGTAGAGGCAGTATTTAGGGTCGTTTGTACGCCCTATCTCATTGGGACGCCGAGCATCTGGCAGCTTCATTTTGTTCCTTTGTGGAGCAGATGGAATATGGTGACCACCTGATCGTCTTTGAACGAGTACTGCTTTGGAGGGAACTTAGGTTCCTGATTGTCGAAGCCGCTCTTCTTGGCCTTCGACTGCACATCTCCGGATAGTTCCACAGACATAGTCTCTTTGCCTTTAGCTTGAGAAGATTGCGGTAGGTCACCACGCCCTTTGTTGTTCATCCCCCACTTGCCTCTAGGGGCGGATGGTTCGAACTTTTTAGCCGACTTCTCGGCTATCTCAGCTTGTTCGACCAATTCTTTCCAAGTGTGGGCTTTGACAGCCCCCATGCGAACTTCCACTTGGTCTAAGAAGTTGTGTCTGCATGTCTGTAAGAGCATGGGTAATGGCATCCCTGCTGGGCACATCAAGGATAAGTTTCTGAACCGTTCAATGTAGTCACGGACAGATTCGCCCTTCCTCTGCACAGTGGAGAGGAGTTGTCCATGGTCACTTCGGTATCGTCCTCATAGAAACGAGAGAGGAACCGAGTTTCCAAATCGATCCAGGAGTTGATAGATCCCGGGGGAAGACTGCGAAACCAGTCAAATGCCACCCCCTTAAGGTGCCAATGAACAGCCTAGCCATGACGGTGTCATTGCTTATAACATTACCAGTCTGAGACCGGAAATAGTAGATGTGTTGATTTGGCGAGCTCTTTCCATCATAGGTATGCAGCGTTGGCGGTTTGAACTTCGGTGGATATGACACTGAATCCCACTCCAGCGGATAAGGACGGACTGCCCCTACCTTCTTTAATTCATCCCTCTGAGCTAGGGATGCGATTTGAGCTTGGAGGCCCTTAAGGACTTCGGTGTCTAAGGAAGAACCCTCCTTGGATTTCTCCGGCTTTGGTTGCTCATTGCTGAAGTGTTCCTCCTCATCGTGATTGCTCCCGGCATCATTGTTATTCCGGTTATTGAGAGTCGAGCGAGCATCTGCTGAATATTGTCCAAGGCCTCTTGCTGAGTTCTGGAAATTTGCTCCTGAGCTTCCAGGCGCCGACGAAGATCGTCGTTGACGTTATCAGCCATATTGACTGATGCTCTGTCTGTTCGCACCGAACTGACTGTCGCCGAAGAGGCGTACCCACTATCTTCATCTTCTTCGTCCGATGATTGGAGTGATCTCCTGGGCTCTGGCGGGGCTAGGGCCGTCGAGGAAGAAGGCTGTTCATAAGTGTGGGGTATCGCCACCCTGGATCTGGTGTTTCGGAAAACACCTTCCTCATGCACCAAGACTTCGCCTAAGCCTGGGCTGTAGTCTGGATCTGGGGACTCTTGTCCTCTTCCGGTCATGTTGACGGATGCCGAGGGTAGATCTCGCGAGATACTCCTTTTGCGATGTTTCACCGGGACTTGTACCGATAGTCGATCGAAAGCTGACCGTCGTCTTGGAGGCGTGGTGGAAGTTGGTCCCAGCCGGCAATGGACCGAGTGGAGTGTCACCAGCTGACATCCCACTTGTTGACAACAGGGGAAGAGGTTTGTCTATCTGTCAACAATTTCCTCAAATCGAACCCGGTTGGGTCCCTGCAATCGAGCGCGAAAGCTCTTTTGGGTCGCACATAGGGCGATGTCCTGCTTCTTTTATCCCTGTAGATGGGATTAGCACTGAATAGTGCTTTGGTTCTAGCTTCGCCATTAGACGCGAACTTAATGCTTGACGCACTGGAAAGCGGAGCACGCTGCGGTGCTTTACCCGCTATGCTGCTGCGAAGGCAATTAGCCTTAGATGGTACTTTGGCTTCGTCTTTGCGGTCATGAACCCTGCGCGTACGCTGTGGTGCAGTGGCTTTGCTCATGAGAACGAGGCCAGCGCGAGGCATCGCTGCCCTTGAATTGGACGACGGTATGATTGCCGTCGTAACTTTATGATTGGAGCAGACAGGCATCTTGCCTTTCTCTTCGCGAGAGAGGCACGGTTTAGGCGTTGCTACGCCTGAAGCTTCGGTTGAAGACTTCTGTTTAGGCTTCCATATCCGCCTTGACAGAGGAGACTTAGGTTCGCAAGGAACCTGATTAGCCACACACGAGGCTGAGGGGTGTTGGCAGAATTCTGCTTCCGGTTTCTGATTTGAAACCTTGGTCGTGGAAACCCTCCTATGCTTCCGTGCTCGAAGCATTGGGCCACCCCCAGAGAGGACTTCTTCAAATCTTCCTTGATCGAATTGAACCACCAAGTTCTCACAAGTAAAGGAATCAGACTGCGGACGTGCTTCCTTGTTGCGCCAAATAATCGCAGTAGGTTGGTAGAGAACCTTTTCAGTCTCCGCAGAGACTTTCCTTGAAGATTTAGCCAGAGAAACTCTGGCTGCACCGGCAATTCTGAATTCAGAGTTAGACCCGAAGGTCTGTTCGTCGCATTGCGACACTTGATTCTCAGCAGTGGAGAATACAATCCCCAGCGGAGTCGCCATCTTGTTTTCCATTATGTTTGCAAAGGGGGAAAACTTACAAAAAAGGGTTGAGGAGCTAAATTACAAGTATTCTTAAAAAGATTACAAGTAGATCTCCTCAGAGATTCTGGAGAAGTGTGCCGATAGGAGTCTGGTCAGCGCGCGACCACTTTGTCCCTTTGACGATGCGAGCGATGAGATTCCCTTCTCACCTGGTTCGGGGAATCAGAGAATAGAAGGTCGGTAGAACCCTCTTGCTGCTTCTCAAAATCGCCTTCAATTAGAAATTCCTTCTCGCCTGGTTCCGGAGATTCCTTGAGAAGAAGGACGATGTTAGGGTATCAGCACCCTGGATAGAGAAAGCAATTCTCTAAAAGGTCTCTGAATTCGAGAGCGCACGGTGCTTATGAAGAAGCCTCTGCTTGTGGAGTCCTCTTGTATGCCTCTGTGTCTTGATCGATCGATCCTCCTCTCTCTCCTTGTACCCCTGGCGGGCTATTTATAGGGAGAGCAAGGGTATAATCGTCCCTTGAAGATATGGAAACAGATTGAATCGAATCTGTTTAAATCTGGAAAGTAGCCTTGCTGCGAGGCTAAGATAGCTTCTGCGGAGCTAGAATTGGCAGGTCGGTTGATCTTCTTGATCTGTTTTGATCCTTTCCATATCGTTGGAGGATTTCCCCTGATCTTCTTACTCGTTTTAGAAGAGTCAAGAGATTGTGGCAATCAACTGCCCAATTTGATCTCTGATTTGATCTTAATTGGATTTGATCTGATTGGATCCGATCTCATCCGGAGATCTGATTGGTCAAAGGTTGACCGTGACAGATTCATAGCAGCACTGCCCGCATTGAGCTCGTGGCGGAGCTAGAGGCAATTCTTGGCGAAGTCCGAAAAAGAGGCTTTTTGGCGAAGCTGTCAGTTGGCTTCTTGGCGAGGCTTTGGATGGCTTCGAGGCGAAGTCGAGTGATGTTAGCCTCTCAGGCGAGGCTATCCCTTTGGGCTCATGCGATGCTAAGTGCTAGCACCTTAGACCTGCTGAGGTCTGTTTAGAAACAATCCGGGTTCACTGTCTGCTTGCTGGATCAGTGCAGTCCAAGTTGCTTCCTTGTCCCTTGGAGATGGGTGAAAACTGGTCTTCGGCTCGTCTGTCACTTGTCTTTTGTAAATGTCAACAAGTTTAGACATTGTTCAGACCAATAAGAATCTTGTCTTTTTTAAGTGTCAACA
>JAVJIF010017674.1:0-35209 GCA_038442645.1 Agave tequilana
GTTAATTAGTAGTATTTATATGCAGAAAACTTAGTAATATTAATCTCGGCTCTTGAAAAATCATGTTTTCTCCCTGTTTGGGTCCCATTCGTTCGGCTCTTGTATGGCCTAGTTCAGGCCAATCGGAGTTGAAAGTTTGACTTTTAGTCAACTTCTCAATAAAGAATAAAAACTAGTTAAATAGTAGTAATTGTACATAAAAACTATATAATACACCACGGCTCTGAAAACTACGTTTTCTTCTGTTTGGGCACTATTCGGCTCTTATAAGGTCTACTTCAGGCCAATTGGAGCTGAAAGTTTAACTTTTGGTCAAACTTCGTAATTAAAACTAAAAACAAGTTTAATTAGTATTAATTGTATAAAGAAACTATATAATAGTACTACCGGCTCTTGAAAATCACATTTTCTCCCCATTTGACCCTATTTAAAGCATGAGGCTTAAATCAAGCCAATTGTGGCTGAAATTTGACTATTGGTTAAACTGCCCAATTAAGACTAGAAACAAGGTTAATTAGAAGTATTTTTATAAAGAAACAATATAATACTACTGCCAGCCTTTGAAAACCACATTTTCTCTCTATTTGGACCTAATTAGCTCTTATAAGGCCTAGATCATGCCAATCGGGGCTGAAAGTTTTACTTTATATCAGACTCCCAATTAACACTAGAAATAAGGTTAATTTGTAATAATTTACATAGAAACTATGTCATATACTCTCGGCTCTTGAAAATCATGTTTTCTCTCCGTTTGGGACCCGTTCGGCTCTTATGGCCTAGTTCAGGCAATCGGGGTTGATAGTTTGACTTTTAGTCAAACTTCTCAATAAAGAATAAAAAACTAGTTTAAATAGTAGTAATTGTACATAAAAACTATATAATACCACTCACGCTCTTGAAAACTACGTTTCTTCCTGTTTGGGCACTATTCGGCTCTTATAAGGTCTACTTCAGGCCAATTGGAGCTGAAAGTTTAACTTTTGGTCAAACTTCGTAATTAAAACTAAAAACAAGTTTAATTAGTATTTATTGTATAAGGAAACTATATAATAGTACTCCCGGCTCTTGAAAATCACATTTCTCCCCATTTGGACCCTATTTAAAGCATGCGACCTAAATCAAGCCAATTGGGGCTTGAAATTTGACTATGGTCAAACAGCCCAATTAAGACTAGAAAAAGGTTAATTAGAAGTATTTGTATAAAGAAACAATATAATACTACTGCCAGCCTTGAAAACCACATTTCTCTCTATTTGGGACCTAATTAGCTTTTATAGGCCTAGATCATGCCAATCGGGGCTGAAAGTTTTACTTTATATCAGACTTCCCAATTAACACTTGAAACAAGGTTAATTTGTAATAATTGTAAATAGAAACTATGTCATATACTCTCGGATCTTGAAAACCATGTTTTCTCTCCTTTTGGGTCCCGTTCGGTCTCTTGTATGGCCTAGTTCAGGCCAATCGGGGTTGAAAGTTTGACTTTTAGTCAAACTTCTCAATAAAGAATAAAAAAGTAGTTTAAATAGTAGTAATTGTACATAAAAACTATATAATACCACTCACGGCTCTTGAAAACTATGTTTCCTTCCTGTTTGGGCACTATTCGGCTCTTATAAGGTCTACTTCAGGCCAATTGGAGCTGAAAGTTTAACTTTTGGTCAAACTTCGTAATTAAAACTAAAAACAAGTTTAATTAGTATTAATTGTATAAAGAAACTATATAATAGCACTCCCGGCTCTTGAAAATCACATTTTCTCCCCATTTGGACCTTATTTAAAGCATGAGGCCTAAATCAAGCCAATTGGGCTTAATTTGACTATTGGTCAAACTGCCAATTAAGACTAGAAATAAGGTTAATTAGAAGTATTTGTATAAAGAAACAATATAATACTACTGCCAGCCCTTGAAAACCACATTTTCTCTCTATTTGGACCTAATTAGCTCTTATAAGGCCTAGATCATGCCAATCGGGGCTGAAAGTTTTACTTTATATTAGACTTCCCAATTAACACTAGAAACAAGGTTAATTTGTAATAATTGTACATAGAAACTATGTCATATTACTCTAGGCTCTTGAAAACCATGTTTTCTTTTTGTTTGGACCCATCGACTCTTAATAGTGCCTAGTTCAGGCCAATCGGGACTGAAGTTTGACTTTTAGGCAAACATCCAATTAAGAATAGAAATAAAGTTAATAGTAGTAATTGTTTATAGAAACTATGTAATACTACTCTCAACTCTTAAAAACCACATTTTCCCTATTTCGGCCCTATTCATCTCTAATAAGCCGTATTTTCAGGCCAATCGGGACTGAAAGTTTGACTTTTGGTCAAACATCTGAATTAGAGTAATAACAAGTTTAGTTAGCAGTAATCATATATAGAAACAACATAATGCAACCCCGCTCTTGAAAACCATATTTTCCTCGTTTAGGCCCTATACGGCTCTAATAAGCCTTATCAGGCCAATCTGGACTGAAAGTTAGAATTTTGGTCAAACTTCCTAATTTAGAGTAAAATCAAGTTTAATTAGTAGTATTTGCATAAGAAACTATGTAATACACTCTCAGCTTTTGAAAATCATATTTTCTCCCTATTTAGACCTTATTCGCCTCTTATAAGGCCTAAATCATGCCAATTGGAGCAGGAAAGTTTTTATAGAACAAGTATTCATATAAAGACTAGAAATAAAGTTAATTAGTAGCAACTGTACATAGAAAACTATGTGATACTACTCCCGGACCTTGAAAACTACATTTTCTCCATGTTTTAGGCCCTACACGGCTCGAATAAGCCTTAACCACACCCGGTCGGGGCTAAAAGTTTGATATTTAGTTAAACATCTCAATTCAGAGTAGAAAAAAAGGTTAAATAGCGATAATCGTACATAGAAATTATGTAATATTAATTCTGACTCTTGAAAACCACGTTTGGGCCCTTTTCGGCTCTTAAGAGGCCTAATTCAGGTCATTAACAGCTGAAAATTTGAGTTTTGTTTAAATGTTCAATTAAGATAAAGAACAAGTTTAATTAGTAGTAATTGTACATAGAAACTAAATAATACCACTCACGGCTCTTGAAATCTATGTTTTCTCTCTATTTGAGCCTTATTTGCCTCTTATAAGGTCTAGTTCAGGCCAATTAAGGCTGAAAGTTGAACTTTTGGTAAAATTTCTCTATTAAGACTAGAAATAAGGTTAATTAGTAGTATTTATAAGCAGAAACTTAGTAATATTAATCTCGGCTCTTGAAAATCATGTTTTCTCCCGTTTAGGTCCCGTTCGTTCGGCTCTTGTATGGCCTAGTTCAGGCCAATCGGGGTTGAAAGTTTGACTTTTAGTCAAACTTCTCAATAAAGAATAAAAAACTAGTTTAAATAGTAGTAATTGTACATAAAAAACTATATAATACCACTCACGGGCTCTTGAAAACTACGTTTTCTTCCTGTTTGGGCACTATTCGGCTCTTATAAGGTCTACTTCAGGCCAGTTGGAGCTGAAAGTTTAACTTTTGGTCAAACTTCGTAATTAAAACTAAAACAAGTTTAATTAGTATTAATTGTATAAAGAAATTATATAATAGTATTACCGGCTCTTGAAAATCACATTTTCTCCCCATTTGGACCCTATTTAAAGCATGAGGCCTAAATCAAGCCAAATTGGGGCTTGAAATTTGACTATTGGTCAAACTGCCCAATTAAGACTAGAAACAAGGTTAATTAGAAGTATTTGTATAAAGAAACAATATAATACTACTGCCAGCCCTAGAAAACCACATTTTCGCTCTATTTGGGACCTAATTAGCTCTTATAAGGCCTAGATCATGCCAATCGGGGCTGAAAGTTTTACTTTATATCAGACTTCCAATTAACACTAGAAACAAGGTTAATTTGTAAAAATTGTACATAGAAACTATGTCATATTACTCTCGGCTCTTGAAAACCATGTTTTCTCTCCGTTTGGGTCCCGTTCGGCTCTTGTTTGGCCTAGTTCAGGCCAATCGGGGTTGAAAGTTTGACTTTTAGTTAAACTTCTCAATAAAGAATAAAAACTAGTTTAAATAGTTATAATTGTACATAAAAACTATATAATACCACTCACGCTCTTGAAAACTACGTTTTCTTCCTGTTTGGGCACTATTCGGCTCTTATAAGGTCTACTTCAGGTTAATTGGAGCTGAAAGTTTAACTTTTGGTTAAACTTCGTAATAAAACTAAAAACAAGTTTAATTTGTATTAATTGTATAAAGAAACTATATAATAGTACTCCCGGCTCTTGAAAATCACATTTTCTCCCCATTTGGACCCTATTTAAAGCATGAGGCCTAAATCAAGCCAATTGGGGCTTGAAATTTGACTATTGGTCAAACTGCCCATTAAGACTAGAAACAAGATTAATTAGAATTATTTGTATAAAGAAACAATATAATACTACTGCCAGCCCTTGAAAACCACATTTTCTCTCTATTTGGGACATAATTAGCTCTTATAAGGCCTAGATCATGCCAATAAGGGCTGAAAGTTTTACTTTATATCAGACTTCCCAATTAACAATAGAAAAAAGGTAATTTGTAATAATTGTACATAGAAACTATGTCATATTACTCTCGGCTCTTGAAAACCATGTTTTCTCCCGTTTGGGTCCCGTTCGGCTCTTGTATGGCCTAGTTCAGGCCAATCGGGTTGAAAGTTTGACTTTGAGTCAAACTTCTCAATAAAGAATAAAAAACTAGTTTAAATAGTAGTAATTGTACATAAAAACTATATAATACCACTCACGGCTCTTGAAAACTACGTTTTCTTCCTGTTTGGGCACTATTCGGCTCTTATAAGGTCTACTTCAGGCCAATTGGAGCTGAAAGTTTAACTTTTGGTCAAACTTCGTAATTAAAACTAATAACAAGTTAATTAGTATTAATTGTATAAAGAAACTATATAATAGTACTCCTGGCTCTTGAAAATCAAATTTTCTCCCAATTTGGACCCTATTTAAAGCATGAGGCCTAAATCAAGCCAATTGGGGCTTGAAATTTGACTATTGGTCAAACTGCCCAATTAAGACTAGAAACAAGGTTAATTAGAAGTATTTGTATAAAGAAACAATAATACTACTGCCATCCCTTGAAAACCACATTTTCTCTCTATTTGGGATATAATTAGCTCTTATAAGGCCTAGATCATGCCAATCGGGCTGAAAGTTTTACTTTATATCAGACTTCCCAATTAACAATAGAAACAAGGTTAATTTGTAATAATTGTACATAGAAACTATGTCATATTACTCTCAGCTCTTGAAAACCATGTTTTCTCCCCGTTTGGGTCCCGTTCGGCTCTTGTATGGCCTAGTTCAGGCCAATCGGGGTTGAAAGTTTGACTTTGAGTCAAACTTCTCAATAAAGAATAAAAAAACTAGTTTAAATAGTAGTAATTGTACATAAAAAAACTATATAATACCACTCACGGCTCTTGAAAACTACGTTTTCTTCTGTTTGGGAACTATTTGGCTCTTATAAGGTCTACTTTAGGCCAATTGGAGCTGAAAGTTTAACTTTTGGTCAAACTTCGTAATTAAAACTAAAAAAAAGTTTAATTAGTATTAATTGTATAAAGAAACTATATAATAGTACTCCCCGGCTCTTGAAAATCACATTTTCTCCCCATTTGGACCCTATTTAAAGCATGAGGCTAAATCAAGCCAATTGGGGCTTGAAATTTGACTATTGGTCAAACTACCCAATTAAGACTAGAAACAAGGTTAATTAGAAGTATTTGTATAAAGAAACAATATAATACTACTGCCAGCCCTTGAAAACCACATTTTCTCTCTATTTTGGACCTAATTAGCTCTTATAAGGCCTAGATCATGCCAATCGGGGCTGAAAGTTTTACTTTATATCAGACTTCCAATTAAAACTAGAAACAAGGTTAATTTGTAATAATTGTACATAGAAACTATGTATATTACTCTCGGTTCTTGAAAATCATGTTTTCTCTCCGTTTGGGTCCCGTTCGGCTCTTGTATGGCCTAGTTCAGGCCAATCGGGGTTGAAAGTTTGACTTTAAGTCAAACTTCTCAATAAAGAATAAAAAACTAGTTTAAATAGTAGTAATTGTACATAAAAACTATATAATACCACTCACGGCTCTTGAAAACTATGTTTTCTTCCTGTTTGGGCACTATTCGGCTCTTATAAGGTCTACTTCAGGCCAATTGGAGCTGAAAGTTTAACTTTTGGTTAAACTTCGTAATTAAAACTAAAAACAAGTTAATTAGTATTAATTGTATAAAGAAACTATATAATAGTACTCCCGGCTCTTGAAAATCACATTTTCTCCCCATTTGGACCCTATTTAAAGCATGAGGCCTAAATCAAGCCAATTGGGGCTTGAAATTTGACTATTGGTCAAACTGTCCAATTAAGACTAGAAACAAGGTTAATTAGAAATATTTGTATAAAGAAACAATATAATACTACTGCCAGCCCTTGAAAACCACATTTTCTCTCTATTTGGGACCTAATTAGCTCTTATAAGGCCTAGATCATGCCAATCGGGGCTAAAGTTATATATCAAACTTCTCATTAACAATAGAAACAAGGTTAATTTGTAATAATTGTACATAGAAACTATGTCATATTACTCTCGGCTCTTGAAAACCATGTTTTCTCTCCGTTCGGGTCCCGTTCGGCTCTTGTATGGCCTAGTTTAAGCCAATCGGGGTGAAAGTTTGACTTTAAGTCAAACTTCTCAATAAAGAATAAAAAACTAGTTTAAATAGTTGTAATTGTACATAAAAACTATACAATACCACTCACGGCTCTTGAAAACTACGTTTTCTTCCTGTTTGGGAATATTCGGCTCTTACAAGGTCTACTTTAGGCCAATTGGAGCTGAAAGTTTAACTTTTGGTCAAACTTCGTAATAAAACTAAAAACAAGTTTAATTAGTATTAATTGTATAAAGAAACTATATAATAGTACTTCCAGCTCTTAAAAATCACATTTTCTCCCCATTTGGACCCTATTTAAAGCTTGACGCCTAAATCAAGCCAATTGGGGCATGAAATTTGACTATTGGTCAAACTGCCCTATTAAGACTAGAAACAAGGTTAATTAGAAGTATTGTATAAAGAAACAATATAATACTACTGCCAGCCCTTGAAAACCACATTTTCTCTCTATTTGGGACCTAATTAGCTCTTATAAGGCCTAGATCATGCAATCAGGGCTGAAAATTTTACTTTACATCAGACTTCCCATTAACACTAGAAACAAGGTTAATTTGTAATAATTGTACAAGAAACTATGTCATATTACTCTCGCTCTTGAAAACCATGTTTTCCTCTCCGTTTGGGTCCCGTTCGGCTCTTGTATGGCCTAGTTCAGGCCAATCGGGGTTGAAAGTTTGACTTTTAGTCAAACTTCTCAATAAAGAATAAAAACTAGTTTAAATAGTAGTAATTGTACATAAAAACTATATAATACCACTCACGGCTCTTGAAAACTACATTTTCTTTCTGTTTGGGCACTATTCGGCTCTTATAAGGTAGACTTCAGGCCAATTGGAGCTGAAAGTTTAACTTTTGGTCAAACTTCGTAATTAAAACTAAAACAAGTTTAATTAGTATTAATTGTATAAAGAATTATATAATAGTACTCCCGGCTCTTGAAAATCACATTTTTCTCCCCATTTGGACCCTATTTAAAGCATGAGGCCTAAATCAGCCAAATTGGGGCTTGAAATTTGACTATTGGTCAAACTGCCCAATTAAGACTAGAAACAAGGTTAATTAGAAGTATTTGTATAAAGAAACATATAATACTACTGCCAGCCCTTGAAAACCACATTTTCTCTCTATTTGGGACCTAATTAGCTCTTATAAGGCCTAGATCATGCCAATCGGGGCTGAAAGTTTTACTTTATATCAGACTTCCCAATTAACACTAGAAACAAGGTTAATTTGTAATAATTGTACATAGAAACTATGTCATATTACTCTCGGCTCTTGAAAACCATGTTTTCTCTCCGTTTGGGTCCCGTTCGGCTCTTGTTTGGCCTAGTTCAGGCCAATCGGGGTTGAAAGTTTGACTTTTAGTCAAACTTCTCAATAAAGAATAAAAACTAGTTTAAATAGTTATAATTGTACATAAAAACTATATAATACCACTCACGGCTCTTGAAAACTACGTTTTCTTCCTGTTTGGGCACTATTCGGCTCTTGTAAGGTCTACTTCAGGCCAATTGGAGCTGAAAGTTTAACTTTTGGTCAAACTTCGTAATTAAACTAAAATAAGTTTAATTAGTATTAATTGTATAATGAAACTATATAATAGTACTCCCGGCTCTTGAAAATCATATTTTCTCCCCATTTGGACCCTATTTAAAGCATGAGGCCTAAATCAAGCCAATTGGGGCTTGAAATTTTGACTATTGGTCAACTGCCCAATTAAGACTAGAAAAAAGGTTAATTAGAAGTATTTGTAAAAAGAAACAATATAATACTACTGCCAGCCCTTGAAAACCACATTTTCTCTCTATTTGGGACCTAATTAGCTCTTATAAGGCCTAGATCATGCCAATCTGGGCTGAAAGTTTTACTTTATATCAGACTAGAAACAAGGTTAATTTGTAATAATTGTACATAGAAACTATGTCATATTACTCTCGTCTCTTCAAAACTACGTTTATGTCTTGTTGAGGCCCTATACGGCTCTAATATGGCCTAATTCAGGCCAATCATGGCTGAAAGTTTGATTATTGATTAAATTTTAATTTAAAGTAGAAATAAGGTTAAAAAGTTGTAATTATACACATAATTATACACAAAAACTGACTAGAAATAAGTTTAATTAGTAGTAATTCTAAAAGGATACTATGTAATACTACTCTTGTCTCCTGAAAAATCACGTTTTCTCTCTTTTTGGGCCCTATTCGGCTCTAATAAAGCCTAGTGTTTAAGCTAATCGGGGCTGAAAAGTTGATTTTTGGTCAAACTTCCTAATTAAGACTAAAAATAAGTTTAATTAGTAGTAATTGTACATTAACAATGTGTAATAGCACTCCAGCTCTTGAAAATCACTTTTTTCCCCATTTGGGCCCTTTTTGTCTCTTATATGGCCTAGTTCAGGCCAATAAGGGATGAAAGTTTGATTTTGGATCCAAATATTAATTAAGATTAGAAACATAGTTAACTAGCAGTAAATGTTCATAGAAACTATATAATACTACTTCTAGCTCTTGAAAACCATATTTTCTCCTTGTTTTGGCCCAATTCGGCTCTAATAAGGCCTACTTCTGGCAAATTAAGGCTGAAATTTTGATTTTTAATCAAACTTCCCAATTTAGAGTGGAACCAAGTTTAATTAGTAGTAATCGTACATAGAAACTATGTTATGCTACCCCCGACTCTTGAAAACCACATTTTCTCCCAGTTTTAGGCCCTATTCGGCTCTTATAAGAAGGCTTAATTCAGACCAATCGGGGTTGAAAGTTTGTGTTTTGGTCAAACTTCCTAATTAAGAATAAGAACAAGTTTAATTATTAGTAATTGTACATAGAAACTATGTAATACCACTCTCGGCTCTTGAAAACCATGTTTTCTTTTTGTTTGGACCCATCGACTCTTAATAGGGCCTAGTTCAGGCCAATCGGGACTGAAAGTTTGACTTTTAGGCAAACATCCCAATTAAGAATAGAAATAAAGTTAATTAGTAGTAATTGTTTGTAGAAACTATGTAATACTACTCTCAACTCTTAAAAACCACCTTTTCCCTATTTCGGCCCTATTCATCTCTAATAAGCCGTATTTCAGGCCAATCGGGACTGAAAGTTTGACTTTTGGTCAAACATCTGAATTTAGAGTAATAACAAGTTTAGTTAGTAGTAATCATATATAGAAACTACATAATGCCACTCCCCGCTCTTGAAAACCATATTTTCTCCTCGTTTAGGCCCTATACGGCTCTAATAAGCCCTTGTTCAGGCCAATCTGGACTGAAAGTTAGATTTTTGGTCAAACTTCCTAATTTAGAGTAAAATCAAGTTTAATTAGTAGTATTTGCATATAGAAACTATGTAATACCACTCTCAGCTTATGAAAATCATGTTTTCTCCCTATTTAGACCTTATTCGCCTCTTATAAGGCCTAAATCATGCCAATTGGAGCAGAAAGTTTTATTTAGAACAAGTATTCGTATAAAGACTAGAAATAAAGTTAATTAGTAACAACTGTACATAGAAACTATGTGATACTACTCCCGGACCTTGAAAACTACATTTTCTCCCTGTTTTAGGCCCTACACGACTCGAATAAGCCTTAACCACACCGGTCGGGGCTAAAAGTTTGATTTTTAGTTAAACATCTCAATTCAGAATAGAAAAAGGTTAAATAGCGATAATCGTACATAAAAATTATGTATATTAATTCTGACTCTTGAAAACCACGTTTGGGCCCTTTTCGGCTCTTAAGAGGCCTAATTCAGGTCATTAACAGCTGAAAGTTTGAGTTTTGTTTAAATGTCTCAATTAAGATAAAGAACAAGTTTAATTAGTAGTAATTGTACATAGAAACTAAATAATACCACTCACGGCTCTTGAGATCTATGTTTTCTCTCTATTTGAGCCTTATTTGCCTCTTATAAGGTCTAGTTCAGGCCAATTAAGGCTGAAAGTTGTACTTTTGGTCAAATTTCTCTATTAAGACTAGAAATAAGGTTAATTAGTAGTATTTATATGCAGAAACTTAGTAATATTAATCTCGGCTCTTGAAAATCATGTTTTCTCCCTGTTTGGGTCCCATTCGTTCGGCTCTTGTATGGCCTAGTTCAGGCCAATCGGAGTTGAAAGTTTGACTTTTAGTCAAACTTCTCATAAAGAATAAAAAACTAGTTTAAATAGTAGTAATTGTACATAAAAACTATATATACCACCCACGGCTCTTGAAAACTACGTTTTCTTCCTGTTTGGGCACTATTCGGCTCTTATAAGGTCTACTTCAGGCCAATTGGAGCTGAAAGTTTAACTTTTGGTCAAACTTCGTATTAAAACTAAAAACAAGTTTAATTAGTATTAATTGTATAAAGAAACTATATAATAGTACTACCGGCTCTTGAAAATCACATTTTCTCCCCATTTGGACCCTATTTAAAGCATGAGGCCTAAATCAAGCCAATTGGGGCTTGAAATTTGACTATTGGTCAAACTGCCCAATTAAGACTAGAAACAAGGTTAATTAGAAGTATTTGTATAAAGAAACAATATAATACTACTGCCAGCCCTTGAAAACCACATTTTCTCTCTATTTGGGACCTAATTAGCTCTTATAAGGCCTAGATCATGCCAATCGGGCTGAAAGTTTTACTTTATATCAGACTTCCCAATTAACACTAGAAACAAGGTTAATTTGTAATAATTGTACATAGAAACTATGTCATATTACTCTCGGCTCTTGAAAACCATGTTTTCTCTCCGTTTGGGTCCCGTTCGGCTCTTGTTTGGCCTAGTTCAGGCCAATCGGGGTTGAAAGTTTGACTTTTAGTCAAACTTCTCAATAAAGAATAAAAACTAGTTTAAATAGTTATAATTGTACATAAAAACTATATAATACCACTCACGGCTCTTGAAAACTACGTTTTCTTCCTGTTTGGGCATTATTCGCTCTTATAAGGTCTACTTCAGGCAATTGGAGCTGAAAGTTTAACTTTTGGTCAAAATTCGTAATAAAACTAAATACAAGTTTAATTAGTATTAATTGTATAAAGAAACTATATAATAGTACTCCCGGCTCTTGAAAATCACATTTTCTCCCCATTTGGACCCTATTTAAAGCATGAGGCCTAAATCAAGCCAATTGGGGCTTGAAATTTGACTATTAGTCAAACTGCCCAATTAAGACTAGAAACAAGGTTAATTAGAAGTATTTGTATAAAGAAACAATATAATAATACTGCCAGCCCTTGAAACCACATTTTCTCTCTATTTGGGACATAATTAGCTCTTATAAGGCCTAGATCATGCCAATCGGAGCTGAAGTTTTTACTTTATATCAGACTTTCCAATTAACAATAGAAACAAGGTTAATTTGTAATAATTGTACATAGAAACTATGTCATATTACTCTCGGCTCTTGAAAACCATGTTTTCTCTCCCGTTTGGGTCCCGTTCGGCTCTTGTATGGCCTAGTTCAGGCCAATCGGGGTTGAAAGTTTGACTTTGAGTCAACTTCTTCTCAATAAAGATAAAAAACTAGTTTAAATAGTAGTAATTGTACATAAAAACTATATAATACCACTCACGGCTCTTGAAAACTACGTTTTCTTCCTGTTTGGGCACTATTCAGCTCTTATAAAGTCTACTTCAGGCCAATTGGAGCTGAAAGTTTAACTTTTGGTCAAACTTCGTAATTAAAATTATAACAAGTTTAATTAGTATTAATTGTATAAAGAAACTATATAATAGTACTCCCGCTCTTGAAAATCACATTTCCTCCCATTTGGACCCTATTTAAAGCGTGAGGCCTAATCAAGCCAATTGGGGCTTGAAATTTGACTATTGGTCAAACTGCCCAATTAAGACTAGAAACAAGGTTAATTAGAAGTATTTGTATAAGAAACAATATAATACTATTGCCAGCCCTTGAAAACCACATTTCTCTCTATTTGGGACCTAATTAGCTCTTATAAGGCCTAGATCATGCCAATCGGGGCTGAAAGTTTTACTTTATATCAGACTTCCCAATTAACACTAGAAACAGATTAGTTTGTAATATTGTACATAAAACTATGTCATATTACTCTCGGCTCTTGAAAACCATGTTTTCTCTCCGTTTGAGACCCGTTCGGCTCTTTATGCCTCGTTCAGGCCATCGGGGTTGAAAGTTTGACTTTTAGTCAAACTTCTCAATAAAGAATAAAAAATAGCTTTAATAGTAGTAATTGTACATAAAACTATATAATACCACTCACGGCTCTTGAAAACTACGTTTTCTTCCTGTTTGGGCACTATTCGGCTCTTATAAAGTCTACTTCAGGCCAATTGGCGCTGAAAGTTTAACTTTTGGTCAACTCGTAATTAAAACTAATAACTAGTTTAATTAGTATTAATTGTATAAAGAAACTATATAAAGTACTCCCGGCTCTTGAAAATCACATTTTCTCCCCATTTGGACCCTTTTTAAAGCATTAGGCCTAAATCAAGCCACAATTGGGGCTTGAAATTTGACTATTGGTCAAACTGCCCAATTAAGACTAGAAACAAGGTTAATTAGAAGTATTTGTATAAAGAAACAATATAATACTACTGCCAGCCCTTGAAAACCACATTTTCTCTCTATTTGGGACCTAATTAGCTCTTATAAGGCCTACATCATGCTATCGGGGCTGAAAGTTTTACTTTATATCAGACTTCCAATTAACAATAGAAACAAGGTTAATTTGTAATAATTGTACATAGAAACTATGTCATATTACTCTCGGCTCTTGAAACTACGTTTATGTCTTGTTGAGGCCCTATACGGCTCTAATATGGCCTAATTCAGGCTAATCATGGCTGAAAGTTTGATTATTGATTAAACTTCTTAATTTAATGTAGAATAAGATTAAATAGTTGTAATTATACACAAAACTGACTATAAACAAGTTTAATTAGAAGTATTCTACAAAGATACTATGTAATACTACTCTTGGCTCCTGAAAATCACGTTTCTCTCTGTTTGGGCCCTATTCGGCTTTAATAAAGCTAGTGTTTAAGCTAATCGGGGCTGAAAGTTAATTTTTGGTCAAACTTCCTAATTAAGGCTAAAAATAAGTTTAATTAGTAGTATGTACGTTACATGTGTAATAGCACTCCAGCTCTTGAAAATCACTTTTTTCCTCATTTGGCCCTTTTTGTCTTTTATATGGCCCAGTTCAGCCAATAAGGGATGAAATTTTGATTTTTGATCCAAAATATTAATTAAGATTAGAAACATATAGCAGTAAATTTTCATAGAAACTATATAATACTACTTCTAGCTCTTGAAACTACATTTTCTCCTTGTTTTGGCCCAATTCGCTCTATAAGGCCTACTTCAGGCCAATTAGGGCTGAAAGTTTGATTTTTTATTAAACATCCCAATTTAGAGTGGAACCAAGTTTAATTAGTAGTAATCATACATAGAAACTATGTTATGCTACCCCGACTCTTGAAAACCATATTTTCTCCCCGTTTAGGCCCAATTCGGCTCTTATAATAGGGTTTAATTCAGACCAATCGGGGCTGAAAGTTTGTGTTTTGGTCAAACTTCCTAATTAAGAATAAGACAAGTTTAAATTATTAGTAATTGTACATAGAAACTATGTAATACCACTTCGGCTCTTGAAAACATGTTCTTTTTGTTTGGACCCATCGACTCTTAACAGGGCCTAGTTCAGGCCAATCGGGGCTGAAAGTTTGACTTTTAGGCAAACACCCTAATTAAGAATAGAAATAAAGTTAATTAGTAGTAATTGTTTGTAGCAACTATGTAATACTACACTCAACTCTTAAAAACCATCTTTCCCTATTTCAGCCCTATTCATCTCTAATAAGCCGTATTTCAGGCCAATCGGGACTGAAAGTTTGACTTTTGGTCAAATATCTGAATTTAGAGTAATAAAAAGTTTAGTTAGCAGTAATCATATATAGAAACTACATAATGCCACTCCCCGCTCTTGAAAACCATATTTTTCTCTCGTTTAGGCCCTATACGGCTCTAATAACCTTGTTCAGGCCAATCTGGACTAAAAGTTAGATTTTGGTCAAACTTCCTATTTAGAGTAAAATCAAGTTTATTAGTAGTATTTGCATTTAGAAACTATGTAATACCACTCTCAGCTTTTGAAAATCATGTTTTCTCCCCCATTTAGACCTTTTCGCCTCTTATAAGGCCTAAATCATGCTAATTGGAGCAGAAAGTATTATTTTTAGAACAGTATTCTATAAAGACTAGAAATAAAGTTAGTTAGTAGCAACTGTACGTAGAACTATGTGATACTACTCCCGGACCTTGAAAACTACATTTTTCCTCCCTGTTTTTGGCCCTACAACGGCTCGAATAAGCCTTAACCACACCGGTCGTGGGTTAATTTTGATTTTTATTTAAACATCTCAATTCAGAGTAAAAAAAAGGTTAAATAGCGATAATCGTACATAGAAATTATGTAATATTAATTCTGACTCTTGAAAACCACGTTGGGCCCTTTTCGGCTCTTAAAGGCCTAATTCAGGTCATTAACAGCTGAAAGTTTTGAGTTTTGTTTAAATGTCTCAATTAAGATAAAGACAAGTTTAATTAGTAGTAATTGTACATAGAAACTATATAATACCCACTCACGGGCTCTTGAAAACTAAGTTTTCTCTCTATTTGGCCTTATTTGCCTCTTATAAGGTCTAGTTCAGGCCAATCAGGCTGAAAGTTGTACTTTTGGTCAATTTCTCTATTAGACTAGAAATAAGGTTAATTAGTAGTATTTATATGCAGAAACTAGTAATATTAATCTCAGCTCTTGAAAATCATGTTTTCTCCCCGTTTGGATCCCGTTCGGCTCTTGTATGGCCTATGCCTAGTTCAGGCCAATCGGGTTGAAAGTTTGACTTTTAGTCAAACTTCTCAATAAAGAATAAAAAACTAGTTTAAATAGTAGTAATTGTACATAAAAACTATATAATACCACTCACGGCTCTTGAAAACTACGTTTTCTTCCTGTTTGGGCACTATTCGGCTCTATAAGGTCTACTTCAGGCCAATTGGAGCTGAAAGTTTAACTTTTGGTCAAACTTCGTAATTAAAACTAAAAACAAGTTTAATTAGTATTAATTGTATAAAGAAACTATATAATAGTACTCCGGCTCTTAAAAATCACATTTTCTCCCCATTTGGACCCTATTTAAAGCATGAGGCCTAAATCAAGCCAATTGGGCTTGAAATTTGACTATTGGTCAAACTGCCCAATTAAGACTAGAAACAAGGTTAATTAGAAGTATTTGTATAAAGAAACAATATAATACTACTGCCAGCCCTTGAAAACCACATTTTCTCTCTATTTGGGACCTAATTAGCTCTTATAAGGCCTAGATCATGCCAATCGGGGCTGAAAGTTTTACTTTATATCAGACTTCCCAATTAACACTAGAAACAAGGTTAATTTGTAATAATTGTACATAGAAACTATGTCATATTACTCTCGGCTCTTGAAAACCATGTTTTCTCTCCGTTTGGGTCCCGTTCGGCTCTTTATGGCCTAGTTCAGGCCAATCGGGGTTGAAAGTTTGACTTTAGTTAAACTTCTCAATAAAGAATAAAAAACTAGTTTAAATAGTATTAATTGTACATAAAAACTATATAATACCACTCACGGCTCTTGAAAACTACGTTTTCTTCCTGTTTGGGCACTATTCGGCTCTTATAAGGTCTACTTCAGGTTAATTGGAGCTGAAAGTTTAACTTTTGGTCAAACTTCGTAATTAAAACTAAAAACAAGTTTATTTGTATTAATTGTATAAAGAAACTATATAATAGTACTCCCGGCTCTTGAAAATCACATTTTCCTCCCCATTTGGACCCTATTTAAAGCATGAGGCCTAAATCAAGCCAATTGGGGCTTGAAATTTGACTATTGGTCAAACTGCCCAATTAAGACTAGAAACAAGGTTAATTAGAAGTATTTGTATAAAGAAACAATATAATACTACTGCCAGCCCTTGAAAACCACATTTTCTCTCTATTTGGGACATAATTAGCTCTTATAAGGCCTAGATCATGCCAATCGGGCTGAAAGTTTTACTTTATATCAGACTTCCCAATTAACAATAGAAACAAGGTTAATTTGTAATAATTGTACATAGAAACTATGTCATATTACTCTCGGCTCTTGAAAACCATGTTTTCTCCCCGTTTGGGTCCCGTTCGGCTCTTGTATGGCCTAGTTCAGGCCAATCGGGGTTGAAAGTTTGACTTTAGTCAAACTTCTCAATAAAGAATAAAAAACTAGTTTAAATAGTAGTAATTGTACATAAAAACTATATAATACCACTCACGGCTCTTGAAAACTACGTTTTCTTCCTGTTTGGGCACTATTCGGCTCTTATAAGGTCTACTTCAGGCCAATTGGAGCTGAAAGTTTAACTTTTGGTCAAACTTCGTAATTAAAACTAATAACAAGTTTAATTAGTATTAATTGTATAAAGAAACTATATAATAGTACTCCTGGCTCTTGAAAATCAATTTTTCTCCCATTTGGACCCTATTTAAAGCATGAGGCCTAAATCAAGCCAATTGGGGCTTGAAATTTGACTATTGGTCAAACTGCCCAATTAAGACTAGAAACAAGGTTAATTAGAAGTATTTGTATAAAGAAACAATATAATACTACTGCCAGCCCTTGAAAACCACATTTTCTCTCTATTGGGACCTAATTAGCTCTTATAAGGCCTAGATCATGCCAATCGGGGCTGAAAGTTTTACTTTATATCAGACTTCCCAATTAACATAGAAACAAGGTTAATTTGTAATAATTGTACATAGAAACTATGTCATATTACTCTCAGCTCTTGAAAACCATGTTTTCTCCCCGTTTGGGTCCCGTTCGGCTCTTGTATGGCCTAGTTCAGGCCAATCGGGGTTGAAAGTTTGACTTTGAGTCAAACTTCTCAATAAAGAATAAAAAACTAGTTTAAATAGTAGTAATTGTACATAAAAACTATATAATACCACTCACGGCTCTTGAAAACTACGTTTTCTTCCTGTTTGGGAACTATTTGGCTCTTATAAGGTCTACTTTAGGCCAATTGGAGCTGAAAGTTTAACTTTTGGTCAAACTTCGTAATTAAAACTAAAAACAAGTTTAATTAGTATTAATTGTATAAGAAACTATATAATAGTACTCCCGGCTCTTGAAAATCACATTTTCTCCCCATTTGGACCCTATTTAAAGCATGAGGCCTAAATCAAGCCAATTGGGGCTTGAAATTTGACTATTGGTCAAACTGCCCAATTAAGACTAGAAACAAGGTTAATTAGAAGTATTTGTATAAAGAAACAATATAATACTACTGCCAGCCCTTGAAAACCACATTTTCTCTCTATTTTGGACCTAATTAGCTCTTATAAGGCCTAGATCATGCCAATCGGGGCTGAAAGTTTTACTTTATATCAGACTTCCCAATTAACACTAGAAACAAGGTTAATTTGTAATAATTGTACATAGAAACTATGTCATATTACTCTCGGTTCTTGAAATCCATGTTTTCTCTCCGTTTGGGTCCCGTTCGGCTCTTGTATGGCCTAGTTCAGGCCAATCGGGGTTGAAAGTTTGACTTTAAGTCAAACTTCTCAATAAAGAATAAAAAACTAGTTTAAATAGTAGTAATTGTACATAAAAACTATATAATACCACTCACGCTCTTGAAAACTATGTTTTCTTCCTGTTTGGGCACTATTCGGCTCTTATAAGGTCTACTTCAGGCCAATTGGAGCTGAAAGTTTAACTTTTGGTCAAACTTCGTAATTAAAACTAAAAACAAGTTTAATTAGTATTAATTGTATAAAGAAACTATATAATAGTACTCCCGGCTCTTGAAAATCACATTTTCTCCCCATTTGGACCCTATTTAAAGCATGAGGCCTAAATCAAGCCAATTGGGGCTTGAAATTTGACTATTGGTCAAACTGTCCAATTAAGACTAGAAACAAGGTTAATTAGAATATTTGTATAAAGAAACAATATAATACTACTGCCAGCCCTTGAAAACCACATTTTCTCTCTATTTGGGACCTAATTAGCTCTTATAAGGCCTAGATCATGCCAATCGGGGCTAAAAGTTACTATATCAAACTTCTCAATTAACAATAGAAACAAGGTTAATTTGTAATAATTGTACATAGAAACTATGTCATATTACTCTCGGCTCTTGAAAACCATGTTTTCTCTCCGTTTGGGTCCCGTTCGGCTCTTGTATGGCCTAGTTCAAGCCAATCGGGTTGAAAGTTTGACTTTAAGTCAAACTTCTCAATAAAGAATAAAAAACTAGTTTAAATAGTAGTAATTGTACATAAAAACTATCAATACCACTCACGGCTCTTGAAAACTACGTTTTCTTCCTGTTTGGGAACTATTCGGCTCTTATAAGGTCTACTTAGGCCAATTGGAGCTGAAAGTTTAACTTTTGGTCAAACTTCGTAATTAAAACTAAAAACAAGTTTAATTAGTATTAATTGTATAAAGAAACTATATAATAGTACTTCCGGCTCTTAAAATCACATTTTCTCCCCATTTGGACCCTATTTAAAGCATGAGGCCTAAATCAAGCCAATTGGGGCTTGAAATTTGACTATTGGTCAAACTGCCCTATTAAGACTAGAAACAAGGTTAATTAGAAGTATTTGTATAAAGAAACAATATAATACTACTGCCAGCCCTTGAAAACCACATTTTCTCTCTATTTGGGACCTAATTAGCTCTTATAAGGCCTAGATCATGCCAATCAGGGCTGAAAATTTTACTTTACATCAGACTTCCCAATTAACACTAGAAACAAGGTTAATTTGTAATAATTGTACAAAGAAACTATGTCATATTACTCTCGGCTCTTGAAAACCATGTTTTCTCTCCGTTTGGGTCCCGTTCGGCTCTTGTATGGCCTAGTTCAGGCCAATCGGGGTTGAAAGTTTGACTTTTAGTCAAACTTCTCAATAAAGAATAAAAAACTAGTTTAAATAGTAGTAATTGTACATAAAACTATATAATACCACTCACGGCTCTTGAAAACTACATTTTCTTTCTGTTTGGGCACTATTCGGCTCTTATAAGGTAGACTTCAGGCCAATTGGAGCTGAAAGTTTAACTTTTGGTCAAACTTCGTAATTAAAACTAAAAACAAGTTTAATTAGTATTAATTGTATAAAGAAATTATAATAGTACTCCCGGCTCTTGAAAATCACATTTTCTCCCCATTTGGACCCTATTTAAAGCATGAGGCCTAAATCAAGCCAAATTGGGGCTTGAAATTTGACTATTGGTCAAACTGCCCAATTAAGACTAGAAACAAGGTTAATTAGAAGTATTTGTATAAAGAAACAATATAATACTACTGCCAGCCCTTGAAAACCACATTTTCTCTCTATTTGGGACCTAATTAGCTCTTATAAGGCCTAGATCATGCCAATCGGGGCTGAAAGTTTTACTTTATATCAGACTTCCCAATTAACACTAGAAACAAGGTTAATTTGTAATAATTGTACATAGAAACTATGTCATATTACTCTCGGCTCTTGAAAACCATGTTTTCTCTCCGTTTGGGTCCCGTTCGGCTCTTGTTTGGCCTAGTTCAGGCCAATCGGGGTTGAAAGTTTGACTTTTAGTCAAACTTCTCAATAAAGAATAAAAAACTAGTTTAAATAGTTATAATTGTACATAAAAACTATATAATACCACTCACGGCTCTTGAAAACTACGTTTTCTTCCTGTTTGGGCACTATTCGGCTCTTGTAAGGTCTACTTCAGGCCAATTGGAGCTGAAAGTTTAACTTTTGGTCAAACTTCGTAATTAAAACTAAAAACAAGTTTAATTAGTATTAATTGTATAATGAAACTATATAATAGTACTCCCGGCTCTTGAAAATCATATTTTCTCCCCATTTGGACCCTATTTAAAGCATGAGGCCTAAATCAAGCCAATTGGGGCTTGAAATTTGACTATTGGTCAAACTGCCCAATTAAGACTAGAAAAAAGGTTAATTAGAAGTATTTGTATAAAGAAACAATATAATACTACTGCCAGCCCTTGAAAACCACATTTTCTCTCTATTTGGGACCTAATTAGCTCTTATAAGGCCTAGATCATGCCAATCTGGGCTGAAAGTTTTACTTTATATCAGACTAGAAACAAGGTTAATTTGTAATAATTGTACATAGAAACTATGTCATATTACTCTCGTCTCTTCAAAACTACGTTTATGTCTTGTTGAGGCCCTATACGGCTCTAATATGGCCTAATTCAGGCCAATCATGGCTGAAAGTTTGATTATTGATTAAACTTCTTAATTTAAAGTAGAAATAAGGTTAAAAAGTTGTAATTATACACATAATTATACACAAAAACTGACTAGAAATAAGTTTAATTAGTAGTAATTCTAAAGGATACTATGTAATACTACTCTTGTCTCCTGAAAAATCACGTTTTCTCTCTTTTTGGGCCCTATTCGGCTCTAATAAAGCCTAGTGTTTAAGCTAATCGGGGCTGAAAAGTTGATTTTTGGTCAAACTTCCTAATTAAGACTAAAAATAAGTTTAATTAGTAGTAATTGTACATTAACAATGTGTAATAGCACTCCAGCTCTTGAAAATCACTTTTTTCCCCATTTGGGCCCTTTTTGTCTCTTATGGCCTAGTTCAGGCCATAAGGGATGAAAGTTTGATTTTGGATCCAAAATATTAATTAAGATTAGAAACATAGTTAACTAGCAGTAAATGTTCATAGAAACTATATAATACTACTTCTAGCTCTTGAAAACCATATTTTCTCCTTGTTTTGGCCCAATTCGGCTCTAATAAGGCCTACTTCTGGCAAATTAAGGCTGAAATTTTGATTTTTAATCAAACTTCCCAATTTAGAGTGGAACCAAGTTTAATTAGTAGTAATCGTACATAGAAACTATGTTATGCTACCCCCGACTCTTGAAAACCACATTTTCTCCCAGTTTAGGCCCTATTCGGCTCTTATAAGAAGGCTTAATTCAGACCAATCGGGGTTGAAAGTTTGTGTTTTGGTCAAACTTCCTAATTAAGAATAAGAACAAGTTTAATTATTAGTAATTGTACATAGAAACTATGTAATACCACTCTCGGCTCTTGAAAACCATGTTTTCTTTTTGTTTGGACCCATCGACTCTTAATAGGGCCTAGTTCAGGCCAATCGGGACTGAAAGTTTGACTTTTAGGCAAACATCCCAATTAAGAATAGAAATAAAGTTAATTAGTAGTAATTGTTTGTAGAAACTATGTAATACTACTCTCAACTCTTAAAAACCACCTTTTCCCTATTTCGGCCCTATTCATCTCTAATAAGCCGTATTTCAGGCCAATCGGGACTGAAAGTTTGACTTTTGGTCAAACATCTGAATTTAGAGTAATAACAAGTTTAGTTAGTAGTAATCATATATAGAAACTACATAATGCCACTCCCCGCTCTTGAAAACCATATTTTCTCCTCGTTTAGGCCCTATACGGCTCTAATAAGCCCTTGTTCAGGCCAATCTGGACTGAAAGTTAGATTTTTGGTCAAACTTCCTAATTTAGAGTAAAATCAAGTTTAATTAGTAGTATTTGCATATAGAAACTATGTAATACCACTCTCAGCTTATGAAAATCATGTTTTCTCCCTATTTAGACCTTATTCGCCTCTTATAAGGCCTAAATCATGCCAATTGGAGCAGAAAGTTTTATTTAGAACAAGTATTCGTATAAAGACTAGAAATAAAGTTAATTAGTAACAACTGTACATAGAAACTATGTGATACTACTCCCGGACCTTGAAAACTACATTTTCTCCCTGTTTTAGGCCCTACACGACTCGAATAAGCCTTAACCACACCGGTCGGCTAAAAGTTTGATTTTTAGTTAAACATCTCAATTCAGAATAGAAAAAAGTTAAATAGCGATAATCGTACATAAAAATTATGTAATATTAATTCTGACTCTTGAAAACCACGTTTGGGCCCTTTTCGGCTCTTAAGAGGCCTAATTCAGGTCATTAACAGCTGAAAGTTTGAGTTTGTTTAAATGTCTCAATTAAGATAAAGAACAAGTTTAATTAGTAGTAATTGTACATAGAAACTAAATAATACCACTCACGGCTCTTGAGATCTATGTTTTCTCTCTATTTGAGCCTTATTTGCCTCTTATAAGGTCTAGTTCAGGCCAATTAAGGCTGAAAGTTGTACTTTTGGTCAAATTTCTCTATTAAGACTAGAAATAAGGTTAATTAGTAGTATTTATATGCAGAAACTTAGTAATATTAATCTCGGCTCTTGAAAATCATGTTTTCTCCCTGTTTGGGTCCCATTCGTTCGGCTCTTGTATGGCCTAGTTCAGGCCAATCGGGTTGAAAGTTTGACTTTTAGTCAAACTTCTCAATAAAGAATAAAAAACTAGTTTAAATAGTAGTAATTGTACATAAAAACTATATAATACCACCCACGGCTCTTGAAAACTACGTTTTCTTCCTGTTTGGGCACTATTCGGCTCTTATAAGGTCTACTTCAGGCCAATTGGAGCTGAAAGTTTAACTTTTGGTCAAACTTCGTAATTAAAACTAAAAACAAGTTTAATTAGTATTAATTGTATAAAGAAACTATATAATAGTACTACCGGCTCTTGAAAATCACATTTTCTCCCCATTTGGACCCTATTTAAAGCATGAGGCCTAAATCAAGCCAAATTGGGGCTTGAAATTTGACTATTGGTCAAACTGCCCAATTAAGACTAGAAACAAGGTTAATTAGAAGTATTTGTATAAAGAAACAATATAATACTACTGCCAGCCCTTGAAAACCACATTTTCTCTCTATTTGGGACCTAATTAGCTCTTATAAGGCCTAGATCATGCCAATCGGGGCTGAAAGTTTTACTTTATATCAGACTTCCCAATTAACACTAGAAACAAGGTTAATTTGTAATAATTGTACATAGAAACTATGTCATATTACTCTCGGCTCTTGAAAACCATGTTTTCTCTCCGTTTGGGTCCCGTTCGGCTCTTGTTTGGCCTAGTTCAGGCCAATCGGGGTTGAAAGTTTGACTTTTAGTCAAACTTCTCAATAAAGAATAAAAAACTAGTTTAAATAGTTATATTGTACATAAAAACTATATAATACCACTCACGGCTCTTGAAAACTACGTTTTCTTCCTGTTTGGGCATTATTCGGCTCTTATAAGGTCTACTTCAGGCCAATTGGAGCTGAAAGTTTAACTTTTGGTCAAAATTCGTAATTAAAACTAAATACAAGTTTAATTAGTATTAATTGTATAAAGAAACTATATAATAGTACTCCCGGCTCTTGAAAATCACATTTTCTCCCCATTTGGACCCTATTTAAAGCATGAGGCCTAAATCAAGCCAATTGGGGCTTGAAATTTGACTATTAGTCAAACTGCCCAATTAAGACTAGAAACAAGGTTAATTAGAAGTATTTGTATAAAGAAACAATATAATACTACTGCCAGCCCTTGAAAACCACATTTTCTCTCTATTTGGGACATAATTAGCTCTTATAAGGCCTAGATCATGCCAATCGGAGCTGAAAGTTTTACTTTATATCAGACTTTCCAATTAACAATAGAAACAAGGTTAATTTGTAATAATTGTACATAGAAACTATGTCATATTACTCTCGGCTCTTGAAAACCATGTTTTCTCCCGTTTGGGTCCCGTTCGGCTCTTGTATGGCCTAGTTCAGGCCAATCGGGGTTGAAAGTTTGACTTTGAGTCAAACTTCTCAATAAAGAATAAAAAACTAGTTTAAATAGTAGTAATTGTACATAAAAACTATATAATACCACTCACGGCTCTTGAAAACTACGTTTTCTTCCTGTTTGGGCACTATTCAGCTCTTATAAGGTCTACTTCAGGCCAATTGGAGCTGAAAGTTTAACTTTTGGTCAAACTTCGTAATTAAATTAATAACAAGTTTAATTAGTATTAATTGTATAAAGAAACTATATAATAGTACTCCCGGCTCTTGAAAATCACATTTTCTCCCAATTTGGACCCTATTTAAAGCGTGAGGCCTAAATCAAGCCAATTGGGGCTTGAAATTTGACTATTGGTCAAACTGCCCAATTAAGACTAGAAACAAGGTTAATTAGAAGTATTTGTATAAAGAAACAATATAATACTATTGCCAGCCCTTGAAAACCACATTTTCTCTCTATTTGGGACCTAATTAGCTCTTATAAGGCCTAGATCATGCCAATCGGGGCTGAAAGTTTTACTTTATATCAGACTTCCCAATTAACACTAGAAACAAGATTAGTTTGTAATAATTGTACATAGAAACTATGTCATATTACTCTCGGCTCTTGAAAACCATGTTTTCTCTCCGTTTGAGACCCGTTCGGCTCTTTATGCCTCGTTCAGGCCAATCGGGGTTGAAAGTTTGACTTTAGTCAAACTTCTCAATAAAGAATAAAAAAATAGCTTAAATAGTAGTAATTGTACATAAAAACTATATAATACCACTCACGGCTCTTGAAAACTACGTTTTCTTCCTGTTTGGGCACTATTCGGCTCTTATAAAGTCTACTTCAGGCCAATTGGCGCTGAAAGTTTAACTTTGGTCAAACATCGTAATTAAAACTAATAACTAGTTTAATTAGTATTAATTGTATAAAGAAACTATATAAAAGTACTCCCGGCTCTTGAAAATCACATTTTCTCCCCATTTGGACCCTTTTAAAGCATTAGGCCTAAATCAAGCCACAATGGGGCTTGAAATTTGACTATTGGTCAAACTGCCCAATTAAGACTAGAAACAAGGTTAATTAGAAGTATTTGTATAAAGAAACAATATAATACTACTGCCAGCCCTTGAAAACCACATTTTCTCTCTATTTGGGACCTAATTAGCTCTTATAAGGCCTACATCATGCTAATCGGGGCTGAAAGTTTTACTTTATATCAGACTTCCCAATTAACAATAGAAACAAGGTTAATTTGTAATAATTGTACATAGAAACTATGTCATATTACTCTCGGCTCTTGAAAACTACGTTTATGTCTTGTTGAGGCCCTATACGGCTCTAATATGGCCTAATTCAGGCTAATCATGGCTGAAAGTTTGATTATTGATTAAACTTCTTAATTTAATGTAGAAATAAGATTAAATAGTTGTAATTATACACAAAAACTGACTATAAACAAGTTTAATTAGAAGTAATTCTACAAAGATACTATGTAATACTACTCTTGGCTCCTGAAAAATCACGTTTTCTCTCTGTTTGGGCCCTATTCGGCTTTAATAAAGCCTAGTGTTTAAGCTAATCGGGGCTGAAAAGTTAATTTTTGGTCAAACTTCCTAATTAAGGCTAAAAATAAGTTTAATTAGTAGTATTTGTACTTAACAATGTGTAATAGCACTCCAGCTCTTGAAAATCACTTTTTTCCTCATTTGGGCCCTTTTTGTCTTTTATATGGCCTAGTTCAGGCCAATAAGGGATGAAAGTTTGATTTTGGATCCAAAATATTAATTAAGATTAGAAACATAGTTAACTAGCAGTAAATTTTCATAGAAACTATATAATACTACTTCTAGCTCTTGAAAACTACATTTTCTCCTTGTTTTGGCCCAATTCGGCTCTAATAAGGCCTACTTCAGGCCAATTAGGGCTGAAAGTTTGATTTTTTATTAAACATCCCAATTTAGAGTGGAACCAAGTTTAATTAGTAGTAATCATACATAGAAACTATGTTATGCTACCCCCGACTCTTGAAAACCATATTTTCTCCCAGTTTAGGCCCAATTCGGCTCTTATAATAGGGTTTAATTCAGACCAATCGGGGCTGAAAGTTTGTGTTTTGGTCAAACTTCCTAATTAAGAATAAGAACAAGTTTAATTATTAGTAATTGTACATAGAAACTATGTAATACCACTTTCGGCTCTTGAAAACCATGTTTTCTTTTTGTTTGGACCCATCGACTCTTAACAGGGCCTAGTTCAGGCCAATCGGGGCTGAAAGTTTGACTTTTAGGCAAACACCCTAATTAAGAATAGAAATAAAGTTAATTAGTAGTAATTGTTTGTAGAAACTATGTAATACTACACTCAACTCTTAAAAACCATCTTTTCCCTATTTCAGCCCTATTCATCTCTAATAAGCCGTATTTCAGGCCAATCGGGACTGAAAGTTTGACTTTTGGTCAAACATCTGAATTTAGAGTAATAAAAAGTTTAGTTAGCAGTAATCATATATAGAAACTACATAATGCCACTCCCCGCTCTTGAAAACCATATTTTCTCCTCGTTTAGGCCCTATACGGCTCTAATAAGCCCTTGTTCAGGCCAATCTGGACTAAAAGTTAGATTTTTGGTCAAACTTCCTAATTTAGAGTAAAATCAAGTTTAATTAGTAGTATTTGCATTTAGAAACTATGTAATACCACTCTCAGCTTTTGAAAATCATGTTTTCTCCCCATTTAGACCTTATTCGCCTCTTATAAGGCCTAAATCATGCCAATTGGAGCAGAAAGTATTATTTAGAACAAGTATTCGTATAAAGACTAGAAATAAAGTTAGTTAGTAGCAACTGTACGTAGAAACTATGTGATACTACTCCCGGACCTTGAAAACTACATTTTTCTCCCTGTTTTGGCCCTACACGGCTCGAATAAGCCTTAACCACACCGGTCGGGGTTAAAAGTTTGATTTTTATTTAAACATCTCAATTCAGAGTAGAAAAAAGGTTAAATAGCGATAATCGTACATAGAAATTATGTAATATTAATTCTGACTCTTGAAAACCACGTTTGGGCCCTTTTCGGCTCTTAAAAGGCCTAATTCAGGTCATTAACAGCTGAAAGTTTGAGTTTTGTTTAAATGTCTCAATTAAGATAAAGAACAAGTTTAATTAGTAGTAATTGTACATAGAAACTATATAATACCACTCACGGCTCTTGAAAACTAAGTTTTCTCTCTATTTGAGCCTTATTTGCCTCTTATAAGGTCTAGTTCAGGCCAATCAAGGCTGAAAGTTGTACTTTTGGTCAAATTTCTCTATTAAGACTAGAAATAAGGTTAATTAGTAGTATTTATATGCAGAAACTAAGTAATATTAATCTCAGCTCTTGAAAATCATGTTTTCTCCCCGTTTGGATCCCGTTCGGCTCTTGTATGGCCTATGCCTAGTTCAGGCCAATCGGGGTTGAAAGTTTGACTTTTAGTCAAACTTCTCAATAAAGAATAAAAAACTAGTTTAAATAGTAGTAATTGTACATAAAAACTATATAATACCACTCACGGCTCTTGAAAACTACGTTTTCTTCCTATTTGAGCACTATTCGGCTCTTATAAGGTCTACTTCAGGCCAAATGGAGCTGAAAGTTTAACTTTTGGTCAAACTTGGTAATTAAAACTAAAAACAAGTTTAATTAGTATTAATTGTATAAAGAAACTATATAATAGTACTCCTTGCTCTTAAAAATCACATTTTCTCCCCATTTGGACCCTATTTAAAGCATGAGGCTTAAATCAAGCCAATTGTGGCTTGAAATTTGACTATTGGTTAAACTGCCCAATTAAGACTAGAAACAAGATTAATTAGAAGTATTTGTATAAAGAAACAATATAATATTACTGCCAGCCCTTGAAAACCACATTTTCTCTCTATTTTGGACCTAATTAGCTCTTATAAGGCCTAGATCATGCCAATCGGGGCTGAAAGTTTTACTTTATATCAGACTTCCCAAATAACACTAGAAATAAGGTTAATTTGTAATAATTGTACATAGAAACTATGTCATATTACTCTCGGCTCTTGAAAACCATGTTTTCTCTCCGTTTGGGACCCGTTCGGCTCTTTATGGCCTAGTTCAGGCCAATCGGGGTTGATAGTTTGACTTTTAGTCAAACTTCTCAATAAAGAATAAAAAACTAGTTTAAATAGTAGTAATTGTACATAAAAACTATATAATACCACTCACGGCTCTTGAAAACTACGTTTTCTTCCTGTTTGGGCACTATTTGGCTCTTATAAGGTCTACTTCAGGCCAATTGGAGCTGAAAGTTTAACTTTTGGTCAAACTTCGTAATTAAAACTAAAAACAAGTTTAATTAGTATTTATTGTATTAAGAAACTATATAATAGTACTCCCGGCTCTTGAAAATCACATTTTCTCCCCATTTGGACCCTATTTAAAGCATGCGGCCTAAATCAAGCCAATTGGGGCTTGAAATTTGACTATTGGTCAAACAGCCCAATTAAGACTAGAAAAAAGGTTAATTAGAAGTATTTGTATAAAGAAACAATATAATACTACTGCCAGCCCTTGAAAACCACATTTTCTCTCTATTTGGGACCTAATTAGCTTTATAAGGCCTAGATCATGCCAATCGGGGCTGAAAGTTTTACTTTATATCAGACTTCCCAATTAACACTTGAAACAAGGTTAATTTGTAATAATTGTAAATAGAAACTATGTCATATTACTCTCGGATCTTGAAAACCATGTTTTCTCCCCTTTTGGGTCCCGTTCGGCTCTTGTACGGCCTAGTTCAGGCCAATCGGGGTTGAAAGTTTGACTTTTAGTCAAACTTCTCAATAAAGAATAAAAAAGTAGTTTAAATAGAAGTAATTGTACATAAAAACTATATAATACCACTCACGGCTCTTGAAAACTACGTTTCCTTCCTGTTTGGGCACTATTCGGCTCTTATAAGGTCTACTTCAGGCCAATTGGAGCTGAAAGTTTAACTTTTGGTCAAACTTCGTAATTAAAACTAAAAACAAGTTTAATTAGTATTAATTGTATAAAGAAACTATATAATAGTACTCCCGGCTCTTGAAAATCACATTTTCTCCCCATTTGGACCTTATTTAAAGCATGTGGCCTAAATCAAGCCAATTGGGGCTTGAAATTTGACTATTGGTCAAACTGCCCAATTAAGACTAGAAAAAGGTTAATTAGAAGTATTTGTATAAAGAAACAATATAATACTACTGCCAGCCCTTGAAAACCACATTTTCTCTCTATTTTGGACCTAATTAGCTCTTATAAGGCCTAGATCATGCCAATCGGGGCTGAAAGTTTTACTTTATATTGACTTCCCAATTAACACTAGAAACAAGGTTAATTTGTAATAATTGTACATAGAAACTATGTCATATTACTCTCGGCTCTTGAAAACAATGTTTTCTCTCCGTTTGGGTCCCGTTCGGCTCTTGTATGGCCTAGTTCAGGTCAATCGGGGTTGAAAGTTTGACTTTAAGTCAAACTTCTCAATAAAGAATAAAAAACTAGTTTAAATAGTAGTAATTGTACATAAAAACTATATAATACCACTCACGGCTCTTGAAAACTACATTTTCTTCCTGTTTGGGCACTATTCGGCTCTTATAAGGTCTACTTCAGGCCAATTGGAGCTGAAAGTTTAACTTTTGGTCAAACTTCGTAATTAAAATAAAAACAAGTTTAATTAGTATTAATGTATAAAGAAACTATATAATAGTACTCCCGGCTCTTGAAAATCACATTTTATCCCCATTTGGACCCTATTTAAAGCATGAGGCCTAAATCAAGCCAATTGGGGCTTGAAATTTGACTATTGGTCAAACTGCCCAATTAAAACTAGAAACAAGGTTAATTAGAAGTATTTGTATAAAGAAACAATATAATACTACTGCCAGCCCTTGAAAACCACATTTTCTCTCTATTTGGGACCTAATTAGCTCTTATAAGGCCAAAATCATGCCAATCGGGGCTGAAAGTTTTACTTTATATCAGACTTCCCAATTAACACTAGAAACAAGGTTAATTTGTAATAATTATACATAGAAACTATGTCATATTACTCTCGGCTCTTGAAAACCATGTTTTCTCTCCGTTTGGGTCCCGTTCGGCTCTTGTATGGCCTAGTTCAGGCCAATCGGGGTTGAAAGTTTGACTTTAAGTCAAACTTCTCAATAAAGAATAAAAAACTAGTTTAAATAGTAGTAATTGTACATAAAAACTATATAATACCACTCACGGCTCTTGAAAACTACGTTTTCTTCCTGTTGGGCACTATTCGGCTCTTATAAGGTCTACTTCAGGCCAATTGGAGCTGAAAGTTTAACTTTTGGTCAAACTTCGTAATTAAAACTAAAAACAAGTTTAATTAGTATTAATTGTATAAAGAAACTATATAATAGTACTCCCGGCTCTTGAAAATCACATTTTCTCCCCATTTGGACCTATTTAAAGCATGAGGCCTAAATCAAGCCAATTGGGGCTTGAAATTTGACTATTGGTCAAACTGCCCAATTAAGACTAGAAAAAAGGTTAATTAGAAGTATTTGTATAAAGAAACAATATAATACTACTGCCAGCCCTTAAAAACCACATTTTCTCTCTATTTGGGACCTAATTAGCTCTTATAAGGCCTAGATCATGCCAATCGGGGCTGAAAATTTTACTTTATATTGACTTCCCAATTAACACTAGAAACAAGGTTAATTTGTAATAATGTACATAGAAACTATGTCATATTACTCTCGGCTCTTGAAAACCATGTTTTCTCCCGTTTGGGTCCCGTTCGGCTCTTGTATGGCCTAGTTCAGGCCAATCGGGGTTGAAAGTTTGACTTTAGTCAAACTTCTCAATAAAGAATAAAAAACTAGTTTAAATAGTATAATTGTACATAAAAACTATATAATACCACTCACGGCTCTTGAAAACTACGTTTTCTTCCTGTTTGGGCACTATTCGGCTCTTATAAGGTCTACTTCAGGCCAATTGGAGCTGAAAGTTTAACTTTTGGTCAAACTTCGTAATTAAAACTAAAAACAAGTTTAATTAGTATTAATTGTATAAAGAAACTATATAATAGTACTCCCGGCTCTTGAAAATCACATTTTCTCCCCATTTGGACCCTATTTAAAGCATGAGGCCTAAATCAAGCCAATTGGGGCTTGAAATTTGACTATTGGTCAAACTGCCCAATTAAGACTAGAAACAAGGTTAATTAGAAGTATTTGTATAAAGAAACAATATAATACTACTGCCAGCCCTTGAAAACCACATTTTCTCTCTATTTGGGACCTAATTAGCTCTTATAAGGCCTAGATCATGCCAATCGGGCTGAAAGTTTTACTTTATATCAGACTTCCCAATTAACACTAGAAATAAGGTTAATTTGTAATAATTGTACATAGAAACTATGTCATATTACTCTCGGCTCTTGAAAACCATGTTTTCTCTCCGTTTGGGGCCCGTTCGGCTCTTGTATGGCCTAGTTCAGGCCAATCGGGGTTGAAAGTTTGACTTTTAGTCAAACTTCTCAATAAAGAATAAAAAACTAGTTTAAATAGTAGTAATTGTACATAAAAACTATATAATACCACTCACGGCTCTTGAAAACTACGTTTTCTTCCTGTTTGGGCACTATTCGGCTCTTATAAGGTCTACTTCAGGCCAATTGGAGCTGAAAGTTTAACTTTTGGTCAAACTTCGTAATTAAAACTAAAAACAAGTTTAATTAGTATTAATTGTATAAAGAAACTATATAATAGTACTCCCGGCTCTTGAAAATCACATTTTCTCCCATTTGGACCTATTTAAAGCATGAGGCCTAAATCAAGCCAACTGGGGCTTGAAATTTGACTATTGGTCAAACTGCCCAATTAAGACTAGAAACAAGGTTAATTAGAAGTATTTGTATAAAGAAACAATATAATACTACTGCCAGCCCTTGAAAACCACATTTTCTCTCTATTTGGGACCTAATTAGCTCTTATAAGGCCTAGATCATGCCAATCGGGGCTGAAAGTTTTACTTTATATCAGACTTCCCAATTAACACTAGAAACAAGGTTAATTTGTAATAATTGTACATAGAAACTATGTCATATTACTCTCGGCTCTTGAAAACCATGTTTTCTCTCCGTTTGGGACCCGTTCGGCTCTTTATGCCTCGTTCAGGCCAATCGGGGTTGAAAGTTTGACTTTTAGTCAAACTTCTCAATAAAGAATAAAAAAATAGCTTAAATAGTAGTAATTGTACATAAAAACTATATAATACCACTCACGGCTCTTGAAAACTACGTTTTCTTCCTGTTTGGGCACTATTCGGCTCTTATAAGTCTACTTCAGGCCAATTGGAGCTGAAAGTTTAACTTTTGGTCAAACTTCGTAATTAAAACTAATAAACTAGTTTAATTAGTATTAATTGTATAAAGAAACTATATAAAAGTACTCCCGGCTCTTGAAAATCACATTTTCTCCCCATTTGGACCCTTTTTAAAGCATTAGGCCTAAATCAAGCCAATTGGGGCTTGAAATTTGACTATTGGTCAAACTGCCCAATTAAGACTAGAAACAAGGTTAATTAGAAGTATTTGTATAAAGAAACAATATAATACTACTGCCAGCCCTTGAAAACCACATTTTC
This sequence comes from Agave tequilana, assembly GCA_038442645.1. Classification (NCBI taxonomy): domain Eukaryota; kingdom Viridiplantae; phylum Streptophyta; class Magnoliopsida; order Asparagales; family Asparagaceae; genus Agave; species Agave tequilana. Next base: position 33,153 of record JAVJIF010017674.1, read on the forward strand.
TCTCTATTTGGGACCTAATTAGCTCTTATAAGGCCTACATCATGCTAATCGGGCTGAAAGTTTTACTTTATATCAGACTTCCCAATTAACAATAGAAACAAGGTTAATTTGTAATAATTGTACATAGAAACTATGTCATATTACTCTCGGCTCTTGAAAACTACGTTTATGTCTTGTTGAGGCCCTATACGGCTCTAATATGGCCTAATTCAGGCTAATCATGGCTGAAAGTTTGATTATTGATTAAACTTCTTAATTTAATGTAGAAATAAGATTAAATAGTTGTAATTATACACATAATTAATTATACACAAAACTGACTAAAAACAAGTTTAATTAGTAGTAATTCTACAAAGATACTATGTAATACTACTCTTGGCTCCTGAAAAATCACGTTTTCTCTCTGTTTGGGCCCTATTCGGCTTAATAAAGCCTAGTGTAATCGGGGCTGAAAAGTTATTTTTTGGTCAAACTTCCTAATTAGGCTAAAAATAAGTTTAATTAGTAGTAATTGTACATTAACAATGTTAATAGCACTCCAGCTCTTGAAAATCACTTTTTTCCCCATTTGGGCCCTTTTTGTCTCTTATATAGCCTAGTTCAGGCCAATAAGGGATGAAAGTTTGATTGGATCCAAATATTAATTAAGATTAGAAACATAGTTAACTAGCAGTAAATTTTCATAGAAACTATATAATACTACTTCTAGCTCTTGAAAACTACATTTTCTCCTTGTTTTGGCCCAATTCGGCTCTAATAAGGCCTACTTCAGGCCAATTAGGGCTGAAAGTTTGATTTTTTATTAAACTTCCCAATTTAGAGTGGAACCAAGTTTAATTAGTAGTAATCATACATAGAAAACTATGTTATGCTACCCCGACTCTTGAAAACCCCATTTTCTCCAGTTTAGGCCCAATTCGGCTTTATAATAGGGCTAACTCAGACCAATCGGGGCTGAAAGTTTGTGTTTTGGTCAAACTTCCTAATAAGAATAAGAACAAGTTTAATTAGTAATTGTACATAGAAACTATGTAATACCACTTTCGGCTCTTGAAAACCATGTTTTCTTTTTGTTTGGACCCATCGACTCTTAACAGGGCCTAGTTCAGGCCAATCGGGCTGAAAGTTTGACTTTTAGGCAAACATCCCATTAAGAATAGAAATAAATTTAATTAGTAGTAATTGTTTGTAAAAACTATGTAATACTACTCTCAACTCTTAAAAACCATCTTTTCCCTATTTCAGCCCTATTCATCTCTAATAAGCGTATTTCAGGCCAATCGGGACTGAAAGTTTGACTTTTGGTCAAACATCTGAATTTAGAGTAATAAAAAGTTTAGTTAGCAGTAATCATACATAGAAACTACATAATGCCACTCCTCGCTCTTGAAAACCATATTTTCTCCTCGTTTAGGCCCTATACGGCTATAATAAGCCCTTGTTCAGGCCAATCTGGACAGAAGTAAGATTTTGGTCAAACTTCTAATTAGAGTAAAACAAGTTTAATTAGTAGTATTTGCATTTAGAAACTATGTAATACCACTCTCAGCTTTTGAAAAATCATGTTTTCTCCCCATTTAGACCTATTCGCCTCTTATAAGGCCTTAATCATGCCAATTGGAGCAGAAAGTATTATTTAGAACAAGTATTCGTATAAAGACTAGAAATAAGTTAGTTAGTAGCAACTGTACGTAGAAACTATTTGATACTACACCCGGACCTTGAAAACTACATTTCTCCCTGTTTTTGGCCCTACACGGCTCGAATAAGCCTTAACCACACCGGTCGGGGTTAAAAGTTTGATTTTTATTTAAACATCTCAATTCAGAGAGAAAAAAGGTTAAATAGCGATAATCGTACATAGAAATTATGTAATATTAATTCTGACTCTTGAAAACCACGTTTGGGCCCTTTTCGGCTCTTAAAAGGCCTAATTCAGGTCATAACAGCTGAAAGTTTGAGTTTTGTTTAAATGTCTCAATTAAGATAAAGAACAAGTTTTAATTAGTAGTAATTGTACATAGAAACTATATAATACCACTCACGGCTCTTGAAAA